>CAMQGK010000516.1:1675000-1755000 GCA_947000775.1 Pterois miles | reverse complement strand
TCAGTTAAATTGGCTAACAACGTTTCACCCGAATCAGGGTAAGATGACAAATGTTTATTCCCCCAAATAACAATTCAAACAGTTACCTATTGCTTCCATGTTGGCCTGCCTGGTGAAGCTTTAACTCAGGTAGTCATTGCTCATTTGCATGAGCAGTGCTTGATATTTTATAGTAATTTCATACAGTAATGGCTCACCCTCTTTTTATCATGATGGAGTACACCTGTAGAAATAGGCAGGAAAAATCCATAACTGAAATAAGACAATACTGTAGGAAGAGTAATGAAAAAAAGTACAGAATGATAAACCATTAGGTTAATGTCTTTGGGAAGATATTTTATTAGGTTGTATTTCTCAGTTTTCTAAGGTTCGATTTATTTGGTTATTCTAACTGAGATTATGATCTTATAGAAAGAGGGATTTTATTAAACAGTAAACTGTCTATCTGGGGAAAGCAAGAGAGAGACACTACTGGACAGTGACTAAGACAGAGAGAGCGAGAGAGAGGTCCTTATACTTTGTACTCCTTTTTTTTTTTTTTAGAAATAAACATTTCATCATATCATATATCAGAATTAGAAGGATGATTGTGATTGTGAATTTTTTTCATAATCTGCATTGGTTGATGTCTGAGCATATTAAGCCGATTATCAAGCAGGTGCATAAATGCTCAGCGCACTAAAACATTATCTTTTCATCCAAAAGTTCAGATGTTTTGATTACCTCTTTTATGTATTCAGTATTTAGATTAAACATTTTTGTTATTTAAAATGTATAAGTGCACTGCAGTGCAGACACAAGGTGTAGATTGGAGAGACTATAGGTGTTGTTCAATAAATGTTTACTAAAGTTCTGCATCGATATATGATGCAAATCTGCATCATATATTGCCATCGGTTATCCTGATTCTCCAATTCATCAGCATCGGCCTCTGCCATAAAAAAACCCATATCGGTCGACCTCTAATCAGAATAGTTAATTATTTGGTATATGGCACATATCATTCATTCATTTAAACTTGTCTTCCATACAACCTAAAATAACACTAACAAGTTTCCAAATTTGTGAGCCTCTATTTCTACAAAGTGACTGCGGAGGCAGGATAAGGACATATCGGACATTATCTGAAATTTCCTCCAGCTCGTCGTGGTTTCCTTGCCCTTACCTCTTTGTGCCTCTTTGCCCTCTTCCCCTCCACCTCCCCTTCTATCACCCTTGAGTCTTCTTGTCTGTGTATTAGTATTAGCAGCAGCAGTAGTGTCCCCTGAAGTAAAACAATCTGCTGTAATCTATCAGTGTGTTATCAGCCCTATCTGAGAGCTGAGAAAGCCAGGGCCGGGGCTGTGGCGCCGCTCTCCGGAGCTGATAAAGTTTCAGAGTTCAGCGATGATGAATGTTAAGAAACTACACCCTCGTTACCGACGATGTGGACTTGGCAAAGCGGAGTGATAGGGAGGGGTGTGTGGAGGTAGAAAACTGAGAAAAAAGGAAAGACAAAGAGGGTGGTGGTGGTGGTGATGGGGAGGGGAGTGAGAGAGGAAAAAGAGGTCTTCTTGGCATCAGTCATGGGTTGAGGGGTCAGGCCCCGGTGGGTGTTTGGCTTTTTCAAACACACACCAAGTCTATTCTTTTCCTGGGTTTCACTGCTCCTAGAACAGGGCTCATTTTCTTTTTTCCCTAAAGAAATTATGCACAATCTAGCAATGAAAATGGCCTTAAATTAATTAAACCTTTGGTTGGTTTATTAGATTCCCAACAAGTGCATTTCTTAGTCTGTATCTTTGGAGCATTTTAAACATTGACAACATCTACTGACAAGTAGCCCAACACCCACACTATCCTTCAAGCACCCTTTATTTACTAAAACTTAACCGTTATATATTTTTCTCACTATTCTGAATTTCTCATGAAAATTCCTGACCAGATGAAAATGTTGCTACCTGCTCTCACCCTCCCTCCTTTCTTATGCTTAAGGATTACCTACCTACCGGCCTAACTGTGTCGTGTTGGTATCAAAGTTCTCATCGGCCGCCAACTCTGCAGTCCATTCGTCCCTGTGAACACATCGACAGCTTCTATCTTGCAGATTACGATACAGGTGATAAGAGAGGAGTTTCACAAAAGCAATGGTACAAATGCCTGATAAAACATTAGGTAGTTAGTCGACTGATGATTAGTGGGCCATATCTTTTGCATTCATGCTTTTTTTTAAATGCATCAGGTGTGTTTATTTGAAAGGTGGTGTGCATTTAAACAAACCAAGTTTCTTGTGGGTTGTGGGACTCAAACTGGATGGTTACCAGTTTGAGTGCTCTGAGTGGTTAACGTGGGTGGAAAAGGGGCATCTTTTGAGGAGCCCTTGATAGGGATGTTAATAATTAACCATTTAACTGTTAACTGACATTCAGAATTTTAACCGATTTATGCTATTGGTTAAATGGTTAAAAGAAATTTTAATAATTGAATAAAAGGCTGAGCAAAACTCAAAGGAGCGGCTTGTCACTTAAATGAGAATAACTGGTCTGCCTTAACAGTCCACCTTAAGAGTCTGAGCTGGTGTTACAGATACAGGAAGTTGGCTCGCGTCTGAGTTTGGCCATTACGAAAATTATTATTAATTCTCCTCCTCCTTACACTCATATTAAAAGTGTAAAATATTTGCCAAAAAAGACAAACAATAAACCATGTTAAAGATGAATTTGACAGATTTTTGTAGATATATATAGTATACTACTACTACTACTAATAATAATAATAATAATAATAATGATAATAATAATAATATCATTGTCATTATTGTGAATTCTTTCAGCCATGATAATCATGAAGTGAAAATCTGATATTGTGAGAGCCCTAGTTGTGTGCAGTATTAGCTAATTTTTGATTTTATTTCTAACTGATAACCAGCCCTCATTAACTGAGTTTTGCTCAGCTTTTTACTTTATTTTTAACAGGTCTTTAAACCATTTAACTAATAAAAAAGTATTAATGTAGGTTAACGGTTACACGGTTAATTTTTAACATCCACACAACAGAGTGCATGTGGGATTGAGTCAGAATAAACTGCAGTGTGTGTTCATGGTAATGAAGAAACATGTCACCCAGTGGAACATTGTGGGTCATTGATATGTTGAGAATGGAGCTCTATGGCACAGAAGGAAAAGATCTATCAGGCTGTGATACACTTACAATAAAAGTGAATTAAAAAGTGTTTTTCTGAGAAATGTAATTTTTGTTTGTACATCATCATATCCTAATATCCAGTCTTTGAGTCTCTCTATCTCTCTCTCTCCCTCCCTCCCTCCCTCCCTCCTTGAGACACACACACACACACACACACACACACACACACACACACACACACACACACACACACACACACAGGGAAGCGATGTGGTTTTCAGTTCTTAAGCACACAAAAGGAGACTAAAAATGTGCAAAAGGGAGAATAGGGGGAACCATTGTGATTGTGACAAAGTTCATGAGCGTATAATAGCAGTTAATGCGTGGCGGGGCGCGGGCAGCTTTGTTCGCCAAAGTGCCAAGCTCTTAATAGAATCTGATAGATAGACGCCTGTCTCCTCAGGCCTGTTAGGGGGGCGTTGGGGTGGGTTCCACTCATCAAGCCAATAGTCCCCCCCCCACACACACACACACACACACACACACACACACAGACACACACACACACACACACACGCACACACACTCCTCCTTGTCTTACTGTCATTCTATGAAGGAATAATTTGTCAATAATTGGCCGTGTCATTGTCGTCAAGACAGTTTGATAAAGTGCCGGCTCTTCGGGGGCCGGGCCATAGAATATCTCAAAAAAATGGGGGAAGCGGGGAAAAGGCAGCATGTGGCAGCAGATCTGAGGCAGTGATAGGGCCATTAAGCGCTTTAGAAGTATTTTAGCTGAATTCACACAAAGCAAAAATAGATAAATAAATAATGAAAGAGGAAAAGTGGAACGGCAACTGTCAGGGAAGTGATACAGACTTTAAGAAATCATTTGGGAGGGTGATAGATAAAAGATTATCCTTCTTTTCTGCCAACTTATTGCCTCCTCAGCCATCGCTGAGGCTAATTCGCTTACTCAAGCAATCATGCGGACATTCCCTGTCCCTGTGTGTGTGTGTGTGTTTGTGTGTATATGTGTGTGCGCCGCAGCCCTATTGCCTTCAAAGTGCTGCTGGGAAGTGCTTATACCAGCAGCAGTATGTATAAACTTGTGTGTAGGTGTGTGTGGTGTATATTGCTTGTGTGAATCCGATCCTGCCTCCATCCACATCATTCAGCAGTGTATGGCATCCATTATCTGCTCCACTGTAAGGGGCAGGAATTTTCCAGAGATAGTACAGAATGCTTATTATCTTTAAAGTATCTCGGGATAGCTGACAGTCATCTGATTGGCTAAATCCGACTTCCCAGGCACATTCCTCTGACATCCCCCCCCCCTCCATGGGGGACAAAAGGGTCAATTCACCCCAAAAACAACAGCAAAAAAACACTAGAGGCAGTCATTTGGGGTGTAGGAAAATATTGATACATATATGTATTGTGATATAATGTTTTGTGATACTGTATCGATTATGCAAAACGCTGTATCAATTTCTAATTAAACTCTTACAAATTTGACAGCCTACTGGCAGATCTGGCTGCTGTATCTTTCAGAGGTTGTAGTGGGCTCAGGTTAAAGTTAGACTGAAGATACTGGCATCATATGAGACTGATATGGGATCCACTGGTGCCAACCATGTTATGCTTGCATGTTGAGAGGCTGATGCTTGCTTAACAATCCAAAGTTGTGCTAAATTTTAGAGAGGAAAAACTGGCATGACCAGTTCAAAGGGTTCCTTGACCTCTTACCTCCAGTTATCTGATTGCCAATGGGTTCTATGGGTAATAAGGCCCATAAGTGTCCCCTTTACAGACCAGCCCACTTTATGCTAATCACATCCAAACCATGTAGCTTTATGCATGCTGTGTGTGTCGTTTTTGCTTATTTTAGAATAGTATATTTGATATATCTGCATACTTGGGTCCCTAAACAGTCTTGTAATTGCATAAATCGAGTATCACTGTAAAGCTGGGACTCTTCTATCCAATGAGTCCAGCTGTATTCATATATAATGATGTTAGTCAATCGTCATTTCACATAGTGGCTGTTTTTACTCTGATTTTATACCTCCTGGTGAACACCTACACTTCTCATGCATCCACACCCTTACTTTGTAATGCAGGTTTTTGGATATCAATGTGTAGTCTTAAAGCCCAATAGCTATTTTTTAATTAATCAGTTAATCCAGAGACTAATTTATTGATTATTCTAAAAAATATTTTGTAATACCTGATCAATATAACAATTAATTTACCCAAAATAAATATCAAAAATGTGTCTGATTAATATTTAGATATTTCATTCATTCATCTTCTCTTAAAATAAACAGATGTAACAAGATAATAGAACCTGTTTGTCAAATGTCTGATGAAAATAATACTGGACTAATTCAAAAGTGTTGCTGTGACACAGGCTAATTTAATCACTGTAACGTCATAGCAACCCTTTCCCTGAACTGGAGAATCAATACTTTTATGGAAGTACTTGAATTAAAATATTAATGACATGGATTTATTTCATCACTGGAGTAATGTACTTAAGACCACCACTGGCAAATGTATTTTTTACAGCAGCGTGGGCCAAGGGAAATAATTGAAATGATTTACAGGCTGTAACGGTCTTTATCACCCAGCTTTGTTAAATACTCAATTTGATACTCGAGTCAATCACAGCGTTGTATCCTGTTATTTCTTTGTAGACGTTGTTATAGGCACAGTTCTGATGTCGGACTCTGGTGGATCATTTTTGTGTCAAATTATTGATCTCTTAAGTAAGTAGCTGTGTAATAAGGGAGATGATGTACAGGTCATTGTTGTGAAATAAACCCCTTCAGGGCGATGAGAGACCCTTCCGCTTTGCGTCTGAGTTTATTTCATAACAATGGCGGGCTTGCTGTACATTGTTCCCTACACAACATTTTAAGCAGTTTTCTAACTCATACATGACCGTCAAAGTAAACAGAAAATATGAAGCGTCCTAATAAAATCCTTAGATGACGCACGGTACAACATTATGTTATCATAAGGACAGTGGTGCAGGAATTACTTTTAACGTGGGGCGATGAGACAAGGAAGACGAAACTATTCTTTGGAAGTGTTCATGCATAAGAGTTGTGCTGCTGTGATAAGCCATTTCCAATTTGCAGAGTTCTGTGTCTAAAATACTTCCACACTTTAGAAGATCGGGGGTGAGGTTTTTTAGCTGTAGCTTGTTATCCAGGGTAATACATGCTTGGACTGAGAGAAGCCATTCTTGCGATTCGCCGATGCACGTTATGCAAAGTGATGTATTTTTATAATCATTGATGTCAGTTATCTTAATGGATCGCTTCAGCCCTAAAGCCTAAGCTGAGGGAAACCTAATGATCTCACCATGGAATCACTTGACAAAGCTCCTCCAGAGTGTCCCTTTAAGGAACATTTTTTGCTGTTTTTAAGTAGTCCTGTGACATCCTGTAGTACTGTACTCTATACCAGTGGAGGTTGAGGGTGAGGGATCTGACTGATAACAGTCGGCAGGGTTCTGCTTAGCTTTTTGGGTTGCCTGGCCTCAGTAAACCCACAGTGACCTTTCAGTCAACTGCTTCCGCTTTGCATACCTATTTGCCGTTTTCCTGGTATGCAAATGTAAGGAGATACAGAGTAGGCTTCCTAGGATTGGGGAAGGCTTCTCTTGGTGCTCAGTGAAAAGCACTATTCGAAGAGGTAAAAATTAACTGTGTTGTGGAACTTGACTTTAAAGTTTGAGAAATGTGGGGTTTTGGACTGATATTGTTACACAAGCAATGATCAAGCTGGATTTTAATTTCTCATATACAATATTACATTAAATGTTGGGACTGGGACTATTCACCATCTCCCAATTCGACACTATCGTGATATTTAGGTGCTAATTTAATATGTATTGCAATTTTTAAGTATCATGATTATTCTACAGGTATTGCAATTCAACTACCAATTTATTGTGATTTTTTTTTTTTAAACTAGACCATTGGAATAAGATAAGATAAGATCGAACTTTATTCATCCCGAAGGAAATTCTTGTGCCAGAGATGCTCAAAATGTACAAAAACTACAAAACACAACACAAAATAACACAACACAAGTGTATAGAGAAAAAGTTAAAAAATAAGAACTAAAAATTGAGAAGTACTACTAGGAAGAAAAAAAAAGTACTATTCTCATCAACAGTGCCTAGATGAGAGTCAATGTTGTACATTGTGGAGAGAATAACTATACTGTACATGATACGTAAACATTTTTGCACATGTTCAACATGATAAAAACAGAAAAGTAAGAAGCATAGTATATAACAGGTATTGTATACATATACCCAAGTATATTGCACTGAAGTAAGTATATTGCACATGATAAATACCTATGATAAATAACTGAAAATAACTATATTGCACATTATAAATAACTGGAAGTAACAATATTGCACAGGATAACACACTTCTAGGGACTTTTACTTTGGAAAATATCTAAATTAATACAGTAAGAATGTTTGATTTTCAACATGCACTGTATATAGTCAGATATGTCGTGAAGTGAAATATATCATCATTATCAGGTCATTGTTTTTTCTGGCCCTATCTTCCAGGCAGATCATGATATCAGTTAATTCTGATGATTAAGATGCTCCTTTTTAGACAGCCTTTCACCATATATAGAGCGTTCCTTACACTACCTCCACAATGATTGCTTTTCCAGTAAGGGGAAGTTTGTCACAGACATCAATCAAGATCTACACTCAGTTTCTCATTTCAAGTTTCTCTGATTGAGACGTCAGTCCTCCTGCCCACCACTCTAAAACCACAGTGTGGCGTTTTAGAGAGGAGAACGTAACCCTGGAATCCAGCATTCATTATTCATCAACAGATAGCACGTCCCCAGCAGGGCCCCTCAGAATGTAAGGGCCATGGTGGGCAAAAGCTGAGTGTGTATGGGAAAGGGTAATGTTAATATTACCTATCCTCAGATCGGCTCTCGGAATAGGGAGACATCTATCGCTCTCATCCTGCTGCTTTTATTTCACCTTCAGCTCATCTTAAATTTCCATTATTCACCACAAAAAGCCAAGCCAAGCCTTTTCACAATGACTGTTTGACACTGATGGGCCCCTCCTCCTCAGCACAGACATACACCCTCATACCCCCCCTCACCACCACACACACACACACACACACACACACACACACACACACACACACACACACACACACACACACACACACACACACACACACCTCAGAGGACCATGTGGAGGACTATTATTAATCATGCTCCTATCAGCTCCTCACATCTTCAGTGCTATTTGCTGTTTAATCACTAAAATAATACGAAGGGGAGGGCGGTGGTGCCCGGGTGGGGGTGTTGGGTTGCTATGGTGACCAAATGGAAAAGGTCAGGCGTAGTTTATCTTATCAGTGATAGGGAATGGTTACTAATTACAGATAGGTACTACCAGCGCTCGGTCCACCGGGCCCTGCCTTAAAACACTATCAGCAATCCACACCGGCCTGATATTAAAATTATCTCTTAAGTCATCCACACACACACACACACACACACCGGTTAAGCTTGACTGTAGGACTCTAAAGCCCCAGAAGACACCAGACCAGACTGGGCAAGGCCAGGCCAGGTTAAGAAAGACAAGACGTGATGCTATCATAGGAGTCACCTCGTGACAAGATACTGAGTCCACCATGAGCTAATCTAGTAGTCTAGAGTCTAGAGTCATTCTTCTATTGGTTGATTCAGGTTCAGCCTGCTTAGAGAAGAGTCTCTGAGCAAGACACTGAACCCCAACCAGTTCCAGGGTATCTGCTGTGTAGCTGATCTTGACTTCTGACTAGGGCTGTGTATTTCAGAGAGTCTGGTGATATGATACGTCTCATGATACAGGGGCTACGATTCAATATATTGTGATGTATTGCGATACTGTTATTAAGGCGATATGTTGCGATTTTTCAAACTAATTTTAGGAAAACTGACATTGTATAAAGAACACACAACCATATGCATAAAATCTTACTGAAACATTTCTACTTTTTTATGCTCTATATTTGCATTTATCACAGTCCCTGTAACAACCAGCGTCATAGCACAACTTTCAGAGAGCACATACAGTGAGAAGATGCATCTGATGATATAAACTATTGACTGATTTAATAATTGCATGTAAACTATGAATTAAAAATCAATACTGTTTTTTGAGAATCCAAACAGTTTCACAAAATATAATATGACAATATTCGATTTCTTCAATATTTTCTTACGTGGCTACTTCTGACCCCTGTTTAGCAGGGCACGACTACCACATGGTGCATTACAGGATGCTCTGGCACTGCTCAAACATCAGATTTAGCAGCAGAAATCTAAACAGTTAGCAAAAATGTATGTTATGTGAAAAAAACGTAATTGGTCTGCAAGAATGAAGTTGCTGTTTCATTTCATTTATTTGGATCCCCTTTAGCTGTAGCCGAAGCAGCGACTATTTTCCTGTGGTCCACTGCTGTGTATTGACTATTAACTTATGTCCTTAAATGTAATGTTTTTCATAAAAGCCTGATTTTCATTTTTTTAAACTGACAGGAAATGAAAGTATCTAAAATTTTCTCAGTGATGATTTTGAACTGAGACGATTAGTGGATTAATTGATTAGTCAATCAACAGAAAATAATTCAGTAATAACTAACTAATTAAATAAAAGTTTTCCAGTTCCAGCCTCTCAAATTGACAGGTAACAGTAGTAGCCTGCCATTATGATTTTAGCAAGTAAACCTCTTCCATTAATAATTGCCCAGGCCCAAAGATTGTTTACATGGCAGGTGAACTCACACAAACACCGAAACATCCAGCGGCCGTTTATAATATCACTTGCGTAAAATACTGATACTTATAGAAATATATGTAGAAAATGGAGACTACACATGTATGTAGCAATATTAACAAAAGGCGTTCTGCTCTTACTGCACTACATTAAGAGAAAATATATATACACACACATTTTTATATGATTATGAACTAAATCTTAGACCCACCTAGATGATGAAGTTATTGATCAAAAGTATTAGGGATGCACCAATTTGACTTTTTCGATATCTGGGCTTTGGTTATCAGCCGATACTGAATATGGATCTGATACTAGTGTTTTATTTTTAATAATCTTTAACATTGCTTTCCTAACTTTGTAAAACAAAATGTGACTAATAAAGACATTGATATAAATGTATTTAATTGTACTTTTTGTTAAAATAAGAAATTGTAAAAATCTTCAAATTTAAAAGGAATTACAACTCGGGTGTAAAAGTTTTTAATGCAGCAAAAACAGAAAATTAATTGTTTGTGAAGGTTGTCAGTCATCCAGGCCATAGCATCCGAGTAAGGCTAAATCAGCAACAACTGGACTTGGTTTAGTGTCTTGAAGATGTGTCACTTCTCATCCAAGAAGCTTCTTGAGTTTTGACTGACTGGCAGGGGAACCCATGAATTTGACCTCTGTGGGGTCATTAGCAGGATAATGGAAACCACTCAGTTCATTGTGCTCCTGCTTGTGATGAGTGGTTATGGGTCGTTAGTCAGCTGATGTCCGGTGTGAAAGACTGTCCAGTGAGGTCAGGTGTGAATGGTGGTTCAATCTCCTGGGAAGGGATGCCAGGACAGCATTGTAGGTGGAAGACAGGTGGTGCTTTAGGCCTCCTCCTCTGTTGATTGAGGGTTCCTCTACTTTCACTCCTCTTTCAAGCCACCTCTCCTCCCTGTCCAAAATATGCACGTTACTGTCCTCAAGAAAGTGTCCCTTATCCTTCAGGTCTAGATAAACTGCTGAGTCCAAAGCTGAGGAGTTGGCTCGTCTGTTGAGCCATCCATCTATTTAGTGGTTCTTTGGTTTCACCGACGTATACATCCATGCACTCCTCACTGCATTGGGCTGCATACACCAGGTTAATTTTCTTGTGTTTGGGTGTGCGGTCCTTCGGGTGGACCAGTTTCTGTCTGAGGGTGTTGCTGGGTTTGAAAAACACAGGGATGCGGTGTTTGTTAGACACATAGGGGATGACAGTGTTGTTGCGTCTGTCCTCCTTTTCTTCGCCACCCGTGGTATTGGTGTTCTGATTGCCTCCATTGTCGCTGATGCCCGATCCAGCTATTTGAGTCGGTGTCGGCCCAATACCTCATCCAGTATCGCTATCGGTGCATCCCTAAAAATACACTGATTAACCGATAATGAAAATAATTATTAGCTGCAGCCCAAGTTGTAATACATATGCAGGAAGTTAGACACATCAGAAATGTGAACACTTAAGATTTTGAAAAACTTGCTGTCATGAACTTGGACATCGAGCTGAATTGAACTTTTGTCTTTTGGCCAAAAAAGACATCTCTATTTGTCAAGAAAGTGTGTTCTCTTTATTGTGGGTTATTTGAAAATTGGATGTCAGCTTTGATAGATTCCTCAAATATGAGTGATAGTTGCAGCCCCGGGATGTCCAGGTGTATTTACGTGTGTGCTGCTGTTATTAACACAAGTGAGGAAAAGTACTTCTGTGTCTGTTCTTCTGTGTGTGTGTGTGTGTGTGTGTGTGTGTGTGTGTGTGTGTGTGTGTGTGTGATCTTGTCTCTGCACCCTTCCATTTATCATCTTTGACATTTGGCTGTACTCCCCCTCTATCTGACCATCATCTGAGGAAAGCACATTTTTCCCATCAGAAATCCCGTTGTGACTTTTTGCGTTGGGGTGGGGAGGGGGGCGCTAAGGGGGGTCGCTGATACTTCCTTTGGCAAGGCAGAAAGATACATAGATGTAAGCGAGTGCGTCTTTTCTTGACTCTACCCCTTCTGTGTGTGTGTGTGTGTGTTGTGTGTGTGTGTGTGTGTGTGTGTGTGTGTGTGTGGTGCTCTATCAGTGTGTAAAAGTAATTGTGTATGTCTGGGCTTGCATACTTGTGTGTGTTCGATCAGTAGAGTAGTTATGGATATGTCTTTTGCACAAACACACACATGCATACACACACTTAACATGGATGTTATCTGGGCAGTGAGGGCTCCAGTGATGCCCTGCCTCTTGAAAATACCCCCTTTCTTTGCTGCTGCCAACCATGCAGCGGGTTATATTTAACCAGCTATCTCCTTTACATCCCCTCTCCATGCTCCACAGGGCTATCGCACCAACACTGCTGCCACCATCTCACTTTATTTTTATTTTTATTTTAAGCCTTGTGACAGGAGGCAGAGATAAGAGATGCAAAGCCAAGTTGTGAGTGGCGTACCTCCCCTCTTCTCTATTTCTGCTCTCTCTCCAACAAAAAGACTGTCCCCACTCCCCCATCTTTCCATCTCTCTTTTCCCTTGTTTTTTTCTTTTGCTTTGCTTGTCTGTCTCTTTATCTTTATCACTTCTCTGCCCTTTTATCTCCCTCCTCCCCTTCTCTCTCTCGTGGTATTTCTCTTTACTTTTCAGAGAGGGTTTCCTGGTAAAAGCTTCCTCTTCTTGGCAGTGGGAGAGGCAGATGTACAGTAGGCAGCTGCAGATCACACAGATGTACAACACTGGGATTCTGTCATGTGGAACGATGGCATATTGAATTTGTTGTGGCTTGATCAGTGCTTAGTTATACACCCACCATACAGTATATGACACCTGACTTCAAGTATGATGTGTGCATTCGATAAACCCTATATATATATATATATATATATATATATATATATATACACCTAGGGAGCCATCAGGTATCCACATGTTTACATATTATATTGGTATCAAAGCAGTGTAATGTAGTGTGTGTAGTGACTGAGTGGTTGTGTGACAGAGAGATGCCTACGAGCAGATCAGCTTTTCGGCAATCATCAGAGTTGGGGCCATCAACAAAAGTGCACTTCAGGAATTACTGTGTAACTTATGTGTCTGTGAGATGGCATATAATTGTTAATTATGATTAAGATTATAAATTGTACACCAGGAAAAGGTAAAAATTAAGAGGAATTACAATTCAAGTGTAATATTTTTCAAAGTAGCAACAAACTGGTCAAAACAGGAATTTAGATTAAACTATGTAATGTATAAATATAAAATTGCATTTAATAGATCGGCCCCATTGTTGCCGATACCTGATCCAGCTGTTTGAGTCAGTTTTGGCCCGAAATTTGATCGGGTATCGGTGCATCCCTAGGTACAGATTCCTTCAAAAATCACACCGTAATCATTCTAAAATGTTTTTCAGTGAAAATGAGAATAATTATATAAAAATAATCATTCCTTCTAGTACCATAACTCGCAATATCAGTCGGTAGATGTTTTTTTTTCCAGAATCATGCAGCCCTAACACAACCCGCACAGTCAACCAGTCACCAGTTGAAATTACTTTGTAATTGAGCTATTTCATGCATCATATCTCTTCCTCCATACAAAGTTATGGATTATTCAAAACAGTCTACAGCTTTGGGAAGATGACACAAAGTCTTGCAAGTGCAAACAATAGTACTAATCAGTGTCACTGTAAATATATCAATTAAATCAATTTACTGGAGGAGGGAAATGAGTAAAATGGAAATAGGCAGAGGAGGAAGGCAAGAAGAAGTTAGTGAAAATGAAGAGGAAGAGAGAAGGTGGGGAGCAGAAAAAGGCGAATCAAACTACCTTGAAAGAGATGTGAGAAAGATGAAACATTCTTCATAGACAGTAAACAGATCAGAAATTCAAGACCTCATCAGCTGAAGATCTTTGTTTTTTCCAGTGCTGACAAAATGTTTCTCTTCAGTGTCCACAGCATGGCAGTGATGTGAACACAGAGCTGGTTCATGTCAAAGATGTGGTCTTCAGGGGTGCTCAGATAAACCGAGAGGAGGAGGAGTCTCTCTTTCCTCCTGCATACCACTACAATCTCTCATCTGTGTTTTTATTCAGAGTTGAGATCAAGGAGGATGGATTGCAATCAGGTCCATTGTATCATGCACACACAGGCAAACACTAATCACACAAATACTCAGTTAAACGCATCCTCACACGTACTGTACACACTTTGAGAAATGTCTCTCATGCTATATGTTAAAGTCCCTGATCCACCTGATCTGTAGTTTCAGCTCTCCTTCATCATGTGTCTGTTCCCTGTTCATCTGATGCAACATATCAGCAGATGACACAACCTTGTTATTAACCACCTACAGATGCAGCTTGGATCGTATATGATGTTTGCCTAATTATTGTGTGTAGTAATGTATCAAGGATACATGTTAGACAAGTGATGTGCTTGTCTAAAATGGTTCATATTTATAATCAAATTGTAATATAATTTTGTTGAGCATCAATATTAGTAGGGCTGGGATGATACACCTACTGTATTTATAAGGGACATGTAATGTTTTATACTACTGGTGAATACAGTCCAGTAAATCTTATTTCTATACATGTATTTTGTACATAGTTCCCTTTGATAACCCTTGTTTTCAAAAACAGATGTAGTCATACGTACATACTTTGCCAAGTTCGTCTCTAGCGCTCCCCTCAGCTCTGTTCTCTTTATACAGCCATGGTTAGCTCTGTCAGGGCTGTTTGAATGCATTTAACATAAATGTCAGTATATTATGCTCTACAGCTGTAGCGTCGGCCCATTTGACCACAGAGATGAGAGTGACGGCCGGCTTGACACGTTACCACAATACAATAACATTTCCTGTCCATGACAGAGTTAGCATGCAGCTTTAGCCACGAGGTCTAGCTCTGCTTTTCCTGCAATGTGTTGAACCCAAAGTGTTTCCATACTTGACTGTATGTGTAGTGTTTACCACTTTTGATTTAAAATGTGAGGACGCAGGTCATATCTACGCGGACCCTCGACTGTTTTCTATCTTTTTTATTTTGACTCACGGTAGTCTATGTTACCGATGTTACATGGTGATTGGGAATACACTGATTAAATGACCTACCCACTGCCCCCCACCGCCATTTTGCTTTTTTTTTTTTTTTTTTTTTTACAGAAATAAAACGCATTTAGTTAATTTTTGTGTATCAGCCCCATGCTATAAAGAAATTGATTGTTAATGCATCAGTTCTCTGCAGAGTCTCAGCTCAGAGTAGAAGGTGTCAGATTTCACACACAGTTGACAGTTGACAGACAAGTTGATGCAAAATGAAAAGCAAAAGCGCCTATTTGGCAATATTTCAGATTTAAACCCAATGCTATAAGGGAACGTTATGTTGTTATGAACATTATATAATGTTAATGAGGTCATCACTGTGGGAAGGTTGGTGTGGTCACAGTCGGTGTGTGCTGTGGAGCAGCACAGGGTGGAAACATTCGGCCCTGCAGCAAAAGCTGGACTGGATTGGCCAGACATACCGCCATACGATGGTAATCATCAAAGTAAGCACATATATTGACCATCATCTTTTCTTGTAAATCACCTGGTTTTATCTGTAACAGGGGTGTTGAAGTTTATTAACCAGTGGGAAAATTTCCTCACAGTCACATCCCTAGCTCACGGTGGCCGGCTGTTTTTTTTTTTTTGATATGGATATGGAACGGATATGACGTTCCATTACTCAGACTACAACAGCGAAAAATCACAGGGCTACACGGTGGTGTAGTGGTTAGCACTCTCGCCTCACAGCAAGAGGGTCGCAGGTTCGATTCCGGGGACTTTTCTGTGTGGAGTTTGCATGTTCTCCCTGTGTAAGCGTGGGTTTTCTCCGGGTACTCCGGCTTCCTCCCACAGTCCAAAGACATGCTGTTTAGGCTAATTGATGACTCTAAATTGCCCGTAGGTGTGGATGTGAGCGTGAATGGTTGTCTGTCTCTATGTTGTCTGTCTCTATGTGCCCTGCGATGGACTGGCGACCTGTCCAGGGTGAACCCCGCCTTCGCCCAATGCCAGCTGGGATCGGCTCCAGCCCCCCGCGACCCCTAACGGGATAAGCGGTTGACGATGGATGGATGGAGTTTCTAAATCAAGAGAGGGTATCAGCATTTAAAATGGTGAAATTTTGTGGCAAACTCCACAACTGCACTTTGTGGATTACCTGTATGCAGATTGATTAATGCACTAGTAAATAGAAGCTCGGATGAGGCCGATTATACTATTGTTAGAAGTCTTTACATCCCGCCTATCAGAAACCTATAAATGTGTTGTCTGATATTTCTGTAATGTTACATTCCATATAATTCACCACCAAAATAATGGTATTTGACTTTGAGTTTGAGAGTTTACTCAACTTGGTACGCAAAAATAATTAAAAGACCTGTAGAAAGCTGCATTGTTTTTCCTTTTTGGCTTTGAGAACAACAGTTACCATGTTTGACTTTGACTCAAAGTTAATCAAGCTAATAGCAGCTTTTCCAACCCAAGAAAGATTGAAACCCTTTAAATTAATTCTGAAAATATACAAAGTGAAAGATTTTCTGTATGTAGTTTTTTTAAAATCATAATTGGTGTATTTTTCCATATGGGGGCACGGCTGCACCTGTACTGTTGTGTAAGAATCAGAACATGCAAGTCATGCTAGTGCCAAAGACCATCTGCAGTATAGACCTTGTGAATGAATCCCATCAATAAATTTCACAGCCAAAACCATGTCGGATATGGGAATGACCTTATTTCACCAAAATCTGTGTGTGTATGTGTGTGTTTGTCTGTACGTAGAAGTGTGTGAAAATTCTCACCGTTTCACTCGAGGCCAAGTCTCTTTATGTCAACGGAGAGGAGCAGAGATATGGAAAGAAACACTGTCTCGGATATGATTTGAGGATGGAATGATGATGGTTAGACTTCGCATACTGTATGACCTTGTGTGTGTGTGTGTGTGTGTGTGTGTGTGTGTGTGTGCGTGCGTGCGAGCGAGCATGCGTGTAGGGGGGGTGTCTACAGAAACCAGTTTTTCTTGACCTTCCTTTGACCTCATGAAACATTTTGGTTGTTTTAACTCGTAATTTCAGCAGTATGTGATTACGTTATGTTGACGATTTTGTGTGTGTGTGTGTGTGTGTGTGTGTGTGTGTGTGTGTGTGTGTGTGTGTGTGTGTGTGTGTGTGTGTGTGTGTGTGTGTGTGTGTGTGTGTGTGTGTTGGCTCCCACTGGTCAACTTATCTGTGTCTAGAGGAGTCAAGGAATGGTTCAGCAGTGGGAACCCTTCCCTTCCCTTCCCTGCCGTGCGTGTGCGTGTTATTTGTATGTATTAACCTTGTATCCCGTTCGACTCGTGGCCTTGCCTTGGCTGTTGGGTTTTGGGAGAGGGGTGGGGGGTGGAGAGTGGTTTGAGATAGGAAGGGATTCAGTAAGTAGTTGAATCAACCCCTCCTCCCCCTGTGGATCTTAGGATGGTGGGAAAGTTCAAATCTGCTGCTATTTTCTATCTTTTATCAGCCGTGCTTATCGGCTGGCTTTCTCGTCTGCATGCCTGGCTTCAATAGTCCAGGGTCTCAGTTCGGGCTGCATGGTAACTGCTCTCTATCTCCCTCCCTCCCTTCCTTCTTTCTTGTTTTTTTTTTTTTTTTTGAAACACCACCTGTTCTTACTCCCTTTTCTGCTTTTACGTTTTATCATTACCAGTCTATTAAAAAGACAAAGTGAATATTTGGTATCAGCCGTTCATGTTTTAGAGGTTGCTGGTCATATAACCTGTTAGGAGAAGCAGGCACAGATTAGTCCTGACAGACAGATTTATCCTGTAGATCAAACAAACACGTTGGACTATATACACAGTGACTGCAAGTCCTGGAAAGGTCATACCACGTCTGAAATGATTTTATCTATATTTATGGCCTTCCTTTCTTGGGGTTGGATCCATTGTAACTTGATATGCAGATGGAGTCATTTACATTGATGTGTTTCATGTTTTTTAAATAATTGGATTTCTTTAAAGGTACTATATGTAACAATTTACATGTATTAATCGCTCTGTATTGTCACTGTGGGAACAGACTGTAGTGTAAAAAAGACCTTCCCTGATTTTCTTGGTTGCCTATAAGCGTGTGGAGTAATTGCTATGTAAAGGACTCTGGATGGTTTTGCTTCAAAATGTTAGCTATGAAATAATTTGCTAATGGCTTATAAGCTCTATTCCCCAGAAAATAAAAGACAAAAATAAACCACAGTCAATTTTATAAGCCAACAAGATTTTCTAAATGCTGGGGATCATGAGAGTTTTAGGACTTTAAATATGCTGAAGGTTGGAGAATCCAGCCTCCGTACAGTAAAATATAGCCAGTGACCTGCTGAAGGTGAATGTGCTTGAAATATCAACTCTTTGTTCATTTCAAGCTCAAGGTAATTTCAAGAAGTGTTCACAAGTATTGTGCTTTTTTGTTGAGAAATTAAATTTGTCACTCTGAATATCTTCTTATGGATCAAAAGTTGAATTTATTATTTTGTATTTTGGTGTTGTGGTCTTAAAAGAAACCACGGCGTTTAAAAAGACTCCATGCATTAATGGGCTGTGATGGTACACAACTTGAGTTGTTTTAGGGTCATAGTACAAAATTATAATGCATTTTCATTTATTGAGAGGTCAGCACTAATTTTAGTCGCTTATGTGTTAAATTGGGTGGTTTTTTGTCAAGTGTTGCTGATTGGAAAAAAACATGGTGCCTCTTAACCGCGGGTGATCTAAGTGGGTCTAGCCAACAGTCACCAACTGAATTTATGTTCCACAAGTGGAAAGATGTAATTAGACTGCTTTAGACACACTTTATGTATTTATGGGATATACAGGTACTGAACTAAAAAAAAGTTGCATACTGATTTATATGTCCTGTTCTGCCTAACTCTTAGTTGATAGTATGTGTGGAGCCTGTCACTCAGTATGATGCTATGAGTCTGACAAGCTCACTGAACATTAGGGGCGGGGAAAAAAATCTTTGATATTGATTTTTTTAATACTAGAGTTGATATATTTGCTTCATTTGAGTCTATGCAGAGGTAAAAGGAAGTTACTGCTTTTATTGTTGTAGACTGAATAATGTGACGTCATATCCATTCCGTATCCTTCAACCAAAACAAACATGAGTGAGCTGAAACAAGACAGTAGAAAACGTCGGAGGGTCTGCATGGATATGACCTGCACTCTCACATGTTAAATCCAACGTGATAAACACAAGACATACACTAAAGTATGGAAACACTTTGGGTTTCACATGCTGCAGAAAAAGCAGAGCTAGACATCATGGCTAAAGCTGCATGCTAACTGTAGAGCACCCATATACTGACATATAGGAATAATGCATGCAAATGGCCCAATGGAGCTGACCATGGATGTATAAAGAGACTGGAGCAGACGGGAGAGTTAGATTAGCTAGACTTGGCAAATTTAGCAGAAGTGACTGCTACTTATAAGGTGTTAACAAAGGGAACTGTGTATACAACGTACATGTGTAGAAATAAGAATTGATCATATTATGTTAACCAGAAGTATAAAACATTACATGTCCCTTATAAATTTCAGGATTCATGACTTCAGAACATCTCTAACTACATACATGCTGGAAATTAAACATTCTTACTGGGTTAATTTATATTTTACAAAGTAGAAGAAGAAGAAGAAGATAGTCCTTTATTCGCCCCCATTGGGAAATTTTATTTTTTTCACTCTTTTTTTTATTAGAAATCCTAGAAGTAGTAGTAGAAGTCCTTGGAAGTGTATGATTCAACTATTTCACAAGGGTCTTGTGTTAAACTAGTGTGCAATAAATTGCAATAACGAATCGCAATACTTGTAGAATTGCAATACATATTGAATCTGCACCCAAGTATCGTGGTGGCATTGAATCGGGAGGTGGGTGAAGCGTCCCAGCCCTACTGAACATGCATGTTCATGTGAAACATGGGGAGCTGGTGCATTGGTGGCAATGACATTACATGGGAAACAGAAACATGAAAAGTTAGTTTGAATTGAATTTGCATCTGATGACATGAACACTGGTAGTTTTTCTTTCCTGTCTGGAACACACACTGTAATTCCTTTACATGCTTATCATAATGCATGTTTCACTTTTCAGTATGTTTTCAGAGAAACACGCTCATTTTTGTTGTATTTAAACTGTAGACTGCTGTTCCTCTGTGATGTATGTGGGAGTGAGCCATCCTTGAGGAACATGAAACAGTCTGTCAGGGTCAGTGCGTCTGAAGTGCTGCCAGAGAAGAAAAGGTTGTGAAACCGAATACCAGGGGAAAGACTTGATCCAATGCATCAGGAGGTGTCTCCACATTACACATTAGGCACAAAATGTATACATATATCATTTTTTTTTTTTTTCGCAGCCTGCCACTGTGGCTGGAAAGTAATTTCTTTGTCTGCCACTCAAAAATTGTATGTGACGCTTTTGAAATGGCTGCACTAAATGAAGGAATAACATTTTTTTAATGTTCAACATATTTCACAAAAAAATAAAATGCATGGTAAATTAGTGTTCAAATTACACTGAAGCGGCTGCATGGTGGTACAGTGGTTAGCACTCTCGCCTCACAGCAAGAGAGTCGCAGGTTCGAATCTGGCTTAAGGATCTTCTGTATGGAGTTTGCATGTTCTCCCTATGTAAGCGTGGGTTTTCCTCCCACAGTCTAAAGATGACTCTAATTTCCCGTAGGTGTCAATATGAGTGTGAGTGGTTGTCTGTCTCTATGTGCCCTGCGATGGACTGGCGACCTGTCCAGGGTGAACCCCGCCTTCACCCAATCGGCTCCAGCCCCCCACCCCTAATGGGATAAGCAGGAAGGTGGATGGAGAAATTACACTGAAGCCCCAGGGGAGTACTGTACAATGTACTGACATTTTATTGTCATCTATATGGTAATAATAGGAATGTATAAGAAATAAATGATTGTATTTCTGTTTAAATATTTGCTTTGATTTAAAAAATGCATTAGTAGTTTTAATTATGTGTTTTAACCTGTTAAGAGCTAGTGTAGTCTTTATATTGCTGTGAAAACATCTCCCTCAGACAACTGTATTTATTCAAGTTTCTCACCAAATACATTTTATGAGATTAGATTTGAACCATGATAAAGTTAGAATTATCTTCAGCCAATAGTCATTCGTACTGAACAGAGCTGAAATGCAGCATAATGTAACTCAGTGGCACCACTGTTAATGTCAGTAGCTCCATTATTTATCCAAACAGGACTGTGCTGCCCACCAGCTGCTAACAACTAACATTATTAACTCTCCTGTTGATTTCAACACAGAGTTGTTCTTCACAGTGTAGCATTATCAGGGGAAAATAGGACGCGCCCATCAAGTTTAGTAATAGTAGCACCATGCTTTAGAGCATTTTGTCTGTCTCTGCAGTGGTTCTGGTCTGAAACATAATACATAGTTTGCCCTTGCGTCATTGTGCATGCGTAACTGTCGGAAAGCATCAATAGTGGAATCAGTTGTCACAGAGGCATAAGACGCAGGGAATCGGACCACCAGGAGCCGATTTTCAAGAGCAGGGGTCGGGAACCTACAGCTCGCGAGCCAGATGTTGGTCTGTTGATGGCTGCGTCTGGCTCGCATCTAGGCGACGGTCACTGTTTACCGTTGCCATGGCGACAAGAAAGCCGGTTTGCTATGAGGCAGCGATCAGAGGAAGTCCGGCTTATATGCGGCTGATATACGCGTCTGCTTTGTTTACCGCTTCAACATCACGTTGAAAAGAACACTGGCCACCGCAGGACTCGCTTGCTCTCCATTGTTTACTTCCTTGAATTCTGTCGCACTAAACACACGTGTTTTCAGCGCGACGACGTCAGCAGACGCGCAGCGGTGAGAAGGAGGCGACGCAGCTCGCCAGCCGGGGGAGAGACCTACTGGTTCAACAAACGCCGACTGATAGCGGCTCCATCTGCGTTCAGAAACAGTGTCAAACCACTAATTTCAGCGGGAAAGTGGCAAACATACATGTCGTTGTGTCTATCTATCAATCAATCGCGTAGGCAACGTAGACGAGGCAGAGACACTTTGCTCAAGTTGGGTTGCTGTATTTTGCTGTCCAAAATAGCGGTCTATGTGCGCATGCGCAAAGGGTCATCGCAGCTCAGGTAGTGCTCGTTTTAATCGAGTTGTTAACGAGCTAATTGCAATAACCCTTTTGAGAAGATGGCTAAAAGAAACAAAGACGAGGAGTATCGTACTTTTCAGCAGCAATGGACAGAGGAATTTACCTTTGTGGAGAGAGCAGCTTCTGCAGTGTGTCTAATATGCAATGATAAAATTGCATCTATCCATCCATCGTCAACCGCTTATCCCGTTAGGGGTCGCGGGGGGGCTGGAGCCGATCCCAGCTGGCATTGGGCGAAGGCAGGGTTCACCCTGGACAGGTCGCCAGTCCATCGCAGGACACATAGAGACAGACAACATAGAGACAGACAACCATTCACACTCACATCCACACCTACGGGACATTTAGAGTCATCAAATAACCTAAACAGCTTGTCTTTGGACTGTGGGAGGAAGCCGGAGTACCCGGAGAAAACCCACGCTTACACAGGGAGAACAACTCCACACAGAAGACTCCCAAGCCGGCATTGAACCTGCGACCCTCTTGCTATGAGGCAACAGCGCTAACCACTGCACCACCGTGCAGCCCAAAATTGCATCTATTATTATTAAAAATTATTATTATTATCTTATTAAAAAGAATTCAGAGACTTATTGTACTTTAAAAGTGCTGGTATTACATAAAATGCACACATTTACTTATATTTAGTTTTAAACATATTGTATGGCTCTCACAGAATTACATTTAAAAATATGTGGTGTTCATGGCTCTCTCAGCCAAAAAGGTTCCCGACGCCTGCTCAAGAGGAACTGCTTCTCTATTCCTATCCGTAGCGTTTTCCCTGTCTGCCAAAGTGGCAGATGACCTGACAATTCCACCCGCCACTGCCAACAATTTACCTGCCTTTGGCAGCTGCTAATTTCAGACCCTGAATTCATGAGACGCTTCAATGATATAGTGGTACCTGAAAAACCCATCCTTATTATCAGTCAGATTTTACACCATTATTCCGTCATACCAAATTGTCCATTGATTGGTGTTTAGTATTTATCATGTTGCCTTATGCGAAAACTGCATCAGAACATTCTTCCATTACACCAGAACTGTGTGCCAAGTGCAGCCAAAATCACAGTGAGCTCTATAAAACCAGCGAGAGGCAGGACAGATGTGGGGTTCAGAGATGGAGAGAGGTGAATTTGTATTAGTCAGAGGAGCCTGATACCATCTCTCTGTCAAAGGTGATGAAATCTGCTGAAATGCAGCATCTCCAAAATGTTATCGCAGTATGTGAGTCATGTGGTTCCGTTTTGACACACTGTTGTTGAAACATTGTGTTGTTCTTTTCCTCATACAGTCATTTTAGATTAATTGATGCCTTTTTTGTGCACACAGTTGAAGAAATCCTCGAATGATCTTAAACAGACTCGTTAAATCCTTTATAGTGATCAACGAACAGTTTCAAGGAGCACTAAACTATTTTCCTTTGGATTTACCCCAGATGTTCTTTTCACCCTCTGAAATGGCAATTATACTGTAATGTGGAGATACAGAATTTCTTCTGATAGTGTTGTTGTGTGAATACACTTATACACACGAGTCATTTTACATTTTGAAGTAAACTTATCAGTGATCTCTGGTGGACAAACCATTTAATGACAGCCTTTTTTCTAAATCACAGGTGTCAGTATAATTGAAGATTTTGTTCTTGTACTGTACTGACTCCTTTGACTCACTAACCATCACTCTAAAGTTCTTTGTCCATTTAATTTTAAATCTATAATAATACTATGGAAATCAGATTGGTGCTCTGTATCAGTCAGAAACATCAGTACAGAAATGTCAAAGATGTTAAAGGTTATTTAGCAACTGTGTTTGCATTACATTGGATGTCCAGCAGAGAGCACTGACAGTTGTATTTTTCAATAACAAAATGTTGAAAAAAAGAATAAGAACATTACTAAATTTTTATTTTTCAAAGTTTTAAAACTCACAGTATCAGCCTCACAAATCCAGCATTAGTGGAGATCTAAAAAAAAATTCCACTATAACATTAAAGTACCCTACTAATATACTATGATTTTTTATACATTTTTTTCTTTTTATTTCATTTATTTATGTATTTTTGGATTAAATGTAGCAGTATTAATAATTTGATTAATTACAGAATAACATAAGTATAAGTATCGTCCATCACAATAGATTTCAAGGCGATGTCTTCCCTTTGCTTACTTTGTGTTTTCAAGAACAGAAAACAACAAAAGCAAATATTCAATTTACAAATGAAACTACCAGAAAGGTAGCACCTTGTTGCTGCTTTAACCCCATAGTGTTCCAGTTAAAATATTATTGGAGTATTATAGAAGATGCATCGACATAGTATAATAATAGCAATAAAACCACAGCTGATTGATGACACAGTATAACATGCTTAAAGAAATAATGAATAAATAGTAATACAAGAGATTTCTGATACCAGCTGACACACAAGCCAACATATGAATAAGAGAGTACTGGCACTTATTTTTTTTTTTCCATTTCAAACATTGAGCTGGACTAACACACTGTTATGCTTTTGTTGTTGGAAATAATAATTATAATAATAATAACATGATAGAACTAGAAAAGCACTCGGAGACCACAGACCTCCACCAAGCACCATAGTTCCCCCCTGGCGGTTTCTTCTGGATCCGTCTCCTCAAGTATTAAAGCTAGATCAAATTCGTTGACATACTTCAGATGCAGAATTGTCTCAGCTACATGATAGTGTAGCTTGTTAGAAATCTCTACCTCTAATATTAAATGAACAGTAGGCCAAAATGTAAGAGTACCCCCATTTTTTATATGAATTGCTATAAAATCTGCCATCTGGATCAGATCTGGATCAGCCTTTGGGATTTGATTGAAGTCCACATTGTAAATCCCAGAGTCAAATTTCATGAGCTTTGGGCAACAATTACCAGAGATATTGAGAAACCATTTTTTGGGTCCCATTTACCCCAATGTTAACGAAAACTTCAAAGTGATCCAGAATCCAGGATTTCTTCTGGATCACCCCCAAATCCGTCCATAAGATTTTGAGTTATCTTGAACACAGACAAACAAACAAACAGACAAACAAACAGACAGATAAACGCCGGCAAAAACATAACAACAGGTAACAACACGACCAGCCTGCCAGTACTTGCCAGTTCTTTTTAGTTCTTAATAGGAACCACTTTCCTCATCTCAGAACCCTTGGACAAAGGTGTGTGTGTGTGTGTGTGTGTGTGTGTGTGTGTGTGTGTGTGTGTGTGTGTGTGTGTGTGTGTGTGTGTGTGTGTGTGTGTGTGTGTACTATATTCTTCGGGCTGCAGCTGTAACACGGCGGGACTGCTATCAGGTCTACATGGTGTTCCAACATGGAAAGCAGCAGCAGGGAGATTTATTTCCGTGGACTCGGGCCGGTGAATAGTCCTCCTGAGAGGCGCCGGACTATCAGATAGGCCTGCTGTGAAGAGGCTGCTGATCCTCTCCTCCAGGGCTAGTTTTTCTCTCTGGGGGGCATGAAGGATACCCCGCCACTGGACCATCCATCACGGCCAGCGCTGATGCAAGGCACTATGGGTATCTGTGGCGCTATAGGGGCGGTGTTGCTGCTATCTCTTTACCTGCCCACCTCATGCCCAATAAGCAAATATCTCCTCCTCCTCAGAGGAGGGAAACTAATAGTTACCCCTGCATGGTGTCCAGTCTCTCTCATTCTGCATCACTCTTCATCCCTCCATCTGCTGGTCGGCTTTGTCACCGTCTGTCTCTTCTTCTCTGTCTCTGTGTCTCTCCCAAGGTTCAGCCAGTGTCCCACCCCACCACCTCCCCAGGACCTTTATCAGGGAGACGGCTCTGCTCATTAAGGAGTTAATTTTCTCACTCCTATCTCTGATTAGTATAGTCAACCTAAAGCACTGTGAATTCTTCAAATTTTCATCCTTGTTATCAAAAAGGGAGAGGGAGAAAAAAGATGGGAATAGGGGGGATATTTAATCGGTTAAGTAGTCTTCCTGGGGAACCAGATTTCTCTCTTCCTCTCTTTTTTTTCTCTTCCCAGCAATGTAAAGAAATCTCTCTGAAAGCCGGCCCAGCTCAGTAATTCAGTTTTTAAAGCATGTGGATGGAGGGAAAGAAGGAGGTGGTGGAGGAGGGGTTGGGGGCGGTGGTGGTGGCGGGAGAGGGAGGGAAGAGAGAAGGAGAGAGAAAAAAAAAAACGACTTGATGAAATTCCGCTATCAGCTCCGAACCAATATGCAAAATATCTCGCTGGAAATCAAATAGCTATTATGTTTTCATTTCCACGTCGCCGTATTTGCTTAATGAAGAGGAGACAGATCAGACCGGCAGAGAGAGTCTGCAGGAGCCGATAACCGCCAACGGCTCCCAGCTATCCGCACAGAGTGACGCTCCCAGTCACTACGCTTTTTCACTGAAATAAAAAAAAGAAAAAGGGACGGAGGGGAAGGAGGGAAAGAGAGAGAGAAAGAGAGAGAGTGAGGGAGGTGATGGGGTGTAAGGCATAGAGAGAGAGCATGAGTGATATTGAAAGGGGACAGAGAAGAAGAAAGAGAGGTGGTGTTGACAGCATTTGTGGTGGTGGGGAGGGGGGATAAGGGGATGAGGAAGGGAGAGATAATGACAGAAAGAGAGAAGGAAGCAAGAATATAGAGACTGCAGGTTGGAATGGAGAGATGAGGGATGAGAGGAGAGATGGAGACTGAGAGAATTTTCTTTTTCACTGAGAGGCGTGGCTGAAAAAATCAGGGCCTAAAAGTCACAGTGCCTTCAGTTTTGTTCAATTCAAGGCCTTTAAAGGTCTCATATACAGTCAATTTAAGAATTTAATGACTTTTAGAGGTGTTAAATATGTTGCAGTTTGTATTTTTAAAAATGTTTAGCTTGATGAACATGCATATGCATGTTCCTGCTTTTTCAGGCTTTTGGTGTTTGGTGTCGTGCAGCAGCTCACCCGTTTATCTTTGCGGTATAATCAGTCATTATCATTAGCTTTACAGTATGTATTTCGCTGATGGCTGTGATGGACATTTTCTACGTTTTGCCTTTTTTTCCCCCTGGGCGTTCTTCTTTTATCTCTGCGTATTTATTTTTCCCTTCAGTCTGTCCTTCACACTGTGGGTGGGTGCTTTGTATTCCTTATGGGCATGACAGGAAACCTGCTGTGGCACGGAATTTAAATGTTCATCTGTGACGCAAAAATCTGATCTTGTCACTTTTTTTGCGCACTTGTCACATAAAAGCACTTTAACACAAAATTAGTAAGTGTTTAAAGTGAGCGCATGATTTGAATTGATGCTGCCAAATGTGTTGATATTCATATAGTATCATTCAGTTATGTGCTCTTAACATATGTGCAGTGTTTGTTAAACAAAACTAAATTCAAATGAAGTGCTCCCTATTGATCAGTTGATAACTCCTACAATACATAGATAAATAATCAACTTGTATCAGATCTATTGTGATACATTGGATGATAGGTGCTTTCTTTTATAAAATGTCAGCTGAATTTGTTCAGCACAAGCTGTATTTCATATTTCTTACATCGCTGCAGGTTTAGGATCATTGGTAAGGACTACAGTTTGATGCAGGACTAGGGATGCTGATAATTAATTGACATTAAGAACTTTAACCAATTAATGTCACCTGTTAAACCATTAATTATTATTTATTTGCAGTAGTTACGTTGTTACGATTGTTATGTTATGCTGTTACGCGATCAACCAAGTAGATTTGTTGCTTAAACCTAATGAGTCGTTTCACAATGGGAGGAGGTCGTTGTTTGTGTTCCATGAGAAACCAAAAACCAGTGTTGATTTGTCTTGTGTTATGTATTTAAGTATATACTTAAGTACTTAGTTTTGTTGCCGAAGCCCAACCAAATTGATCTTTTTCTTACCATAACTGATTGGTTTTGTTGCCTAAACCTAAGGAAGGACATTTGTAGGAAAACAACTGAAAAAGGAGGAATACATTTTTCATTAGATATCCAAACCATTGTATGATAATACGTTATAATAATAATAATAATAATGAAACTACCGTATTTTCCGGACCATACGGCGCACCGGATTATAAGGCGCACTATCAATAAATCATCTATCAATATCACTGGGTTTTTTTCATATATAAGGCACACTGGATTATAAAACGCACCAGATTATAAGCGAAATAAAACGGTCAGGTAAGTCAAACTTGATTCTATTAATTTAACAACTCAATAACTTCAATAACTCTCAATATTTTTCAGTTGGAACACACGAAATACAAAACAATACACTGACTTTCAGTTTTTTTCAGTTCATTCCTCGTCCACAGATCCATCAAATCCTTCATCATTAGTGTCTGAGTTAAACAGTTGGGCGACTTCGGCATCAAGCAGCCTGAGTCAGTCTGGTCATTATCCGAGTCAGTCTGGTCATTATCCGAGTCAGTCTGGTTGCTGTTACTTAGCCGTTCAGTGATGATTCCTGTCTTCCTGATCCATTGGCAGATAGTGGAGGAACTCTCTCTGGTGTTGCCTCCCTGTCTTGGTGAATGTGTGTTGGCCTTCTGTCATCCAACGCTCCCACGCAGCTCTCAGTTTAACTCTGAACGACCTGTTGACACCGATATCTAGTGGTTGGAGTTCTTTAGTTCATCCACCCGGAATGACGGCGAGCTCCGAATTAGTTTTCTTCACTTTAGTTTTAACAGTGTTGGTGAGATGGGCAGCATGGAGTCTCAGATCAACAGGGACGGAGAGTTGCAGAAAAAGCCGTTAGGTCTCTTGATTTCTCTCAGCCACTCAATCAGTGATCTTGTCCTTGCAGTAGGTGTGGAAAACGACTAGCTTTTCTTCATAATCCTTTGGCAGTTGCTGCGATATGGTAGTTTTTGTGCGTATGGAGAGAAAGCACCAAGAAGGAGCTCCTGGAAAGAGGCTGATTTTCATGTCCAGCACTACCACTGCTGCCTTGAGTCCAATAGAAACAGTAGAGACTCTTCTACCTGCTGCTCTCTGCTGAATAACCCACTGTTCTTAGTTCCCTCAGAAACTCTGTTTGGTCTTCTTTACTTGGTGCAGCTCATCTTCTGACTTCCTCCACTTCGTACTATTGATTCATTAATATTAAATTCTCTCTCCGCTGCTCTATTCTCATGTTCTGCTGCTGACTGATACCCTTTAAGCTTGAAATCCAACAACAATAAAGACAAACAATACAAACAGACAAATACAGCAGTCACACACTATAGACAAATAGACAAATATCATAGGAAATTATATGTGCAACACAACAGCAACTGTGCTGCACAAACAGGTCAATATCAAAATAATTCAAGGACAAAAATCAGGAGCAATTACAACGACCAATAGTGCTATTTTCTTGATTTTTTAAAAATGGACTTAAATTCTCCCATAGTGATAAATTCTGACAGTTTCAGGTTATGCAGAAGG
Organism: Pterois miles; assembly: GCA_947000775.1. Classification (NCBI taxonomy): domain Eukaryota; kingdom Metazoa; phylum Chordata; class Actinopteri; order Perciformes; family Scorpaenidae; genus Pterois; species Pterois miles. The sequence goes on along the minus strand of CAMQGK010000516.1, from coordinate 1,725,421 downwards.
ACCTGAAACATACTGAAACTTACCTGAAACTTAAATTCTCCCATAGTGATAAATTCAGTGACAGTTTCAGGTTATGCAGGAGGACCTGAAACTGTCAGAATTTATCACTATGGGAGAATTTAAGTCCATTTTAATGCTCCGACAATCCATCCAGCAGTGCAGCTTCGAAGTTTACCAAACTGATAGTGATCAACTGATAAATTGATAGTATTTTTAAGCACTTCAACAAACATTTGCTGATTTCAGCTTTTCAAATGTGCTGCAGCTTTTCTCTGTTTTCTAAAAGGAATATCTTTGAGTTTTTAACTGTTAAACATTTGAAGAACCGATACAGCATTTTGCCATATTTCCTGGTTTCACAGATAAAAAAATTTAGTGATAAATCAAGAAAATGAACATGATTAAGTGGTTAGTTACAGACACACTGTTCATATCAAGAGAACAAAAGAAGAAGAAGAAGAAGACAACAACCTTTATTAGTCCCACGAGGGGAAATTCAATTTTTTTACACTCTGTTGTTAACTTATACACAGTACATGCAGACCTGAACACACACATGCACAAACATGCAACAATGGAGAGATGTCAGAAAGAAAGAAAAGAAAGAAAGATATTCCTTTATTAGTCCCACAGGGGGAAATTCAGTTTACACTCTGTTGTTCACACAACATAACATGCATGAGAGTGTCAGGGGAGGGGGGGGCTGCTCCTGACAAGCGCCCAGAGCAGTTGGGGGTTTGGTGCCTTGCTCAGGGGCACCTCGGCAGTGCCCAAGAGGTAAGCTGGCACCTCTCCAGCTACCAGTTCACACTCAGTTCTTGGTCAATGGCGGGACTTGAACCGGTGACCCTCCGGTTCCCAAGCCAACTCCCTACAGACTGAGCTACTGCCGCCCCCAAAAGGAAAAAACGTGAAAATTTGGCATTAATTGAGAGAAATACGGGAGAATTGTGACCCAGGAATGACACTGGGAGAGGAAAAATGAAAAATGAGAGTCTCCTGGGAAAATCGTGAGGATTGGCAAATATGACCATTACCCATTGCACCCCCCACTGCACTCTGGGAAATTTATCATCATCGCATTAGATGTAAAGATGTGTGGGGTGGTCAATAAGTCTCTGGGATTTCAGATCCGTTGAATTTTCTTTGCTTGAGTTTGTCATCCCAAAAGTAATCAATGGGCAGTCGTTAGCAGCTCAAATCCTAAAGGCTGAAGAGAAAAAGCTGATTATTATTGAAGCTGAATATAACAGATCAATATCACGAGCTGTGTGGAAGGTTCCTCTTGTGTGAGGGTTGATGGTAGGGAACAGTGGCCGTGGAGCTGTGATAAGAGTCCATGCAGCGTTAAGGAAAATGTTTAAAGTGCAAAGTTGATTAAAAGTATTTCCTCAGTGGTGGGTAATTGTCCTCACTCTGATCAATAAGTGGCTCCTCTCCAGTGCGTAACTCTGTGTCAGGTGCCTCAGGTACTCTCTCTCTCTCTCTCTCTTTCTCTCTTTCTCTCTGAGAGATAAAGAGAGATAGAGAGATCCTCCTCTTCTTCCCCTTCTCTCTTTTCTTTCTCTAAATATCCTCCTTTAATGTTTCTCTCTTCACACGTCTCTGATTGCCTCATACCAGTATGCCTCTCCCTCTCTCTCCCTCTCTCTCTCTCTCCCTCTCTCTCTCTCTCCCTCTCTTGCTTTCAGGTCTAATGTGTTTTTTGTGCAGCGGGTTATTAGTGTGAGAGCGCCGAGGCTCGCGTCTGTTTAATCAGGCTTGTTGAGCATGCAGGTTTGATGTGTGTTGTCTCTGTGTTTAATCAGCGAGCTGCTTGCTGCAGGTTTGATGTGGACGGAGAGTTAATAAAGCAGTATCTTTGGTGCCTTCATCAGCTGCAGCACTTTGGTCTGACAGACAGCGGCAGTCTCTGTTGGAGCTCAAGTACTCCTGTGCTGCCACATCTGTCTTCTTCTCATCTTGATGGTGGACTGGATTTGTCCTCAGTCAACACAGACACAGAATTTTCTTTCAAAATCATCATAATTATAAAATTCACCTGAAACACCTTAGTAGTGACTTTTGTTTCCTTAAAATGTTGGCAGAGGATTTTTGTGAACTACACAATCACAGTCAGGTCCATGGATTGAACGCCTTGTAGCCAGGTCTTGAGTTTGGTCCCACCTAGGTCTGGGTATTGAACCTCAATACTTTTTGATTACCAACCAAAATGTTTCCATTAGGGCCGCAACGATTACTTTCATGTTTCGAACAATGAAAACGTAGTAAAATAGTAAAATACAGCCATGACAATTTACTGATGCCCAAGGTCATGAGTTTTTTGTTTAATTTTGTTTGATCAACATTTCAAGACTTATTATTCAAATAGTTATTGATTTTTTTCCTATCAATTGATGACTACTTGTTTCTGATCAATCAATCAATTGTTTGAAGACGTCAAGTAAAACTATCAGTACTGATCAAAATGTGTCTGTAGAATTTAGCATCAAAACCTGCCAGGTTCTTAAAGATGGTGTGATCATATTTATGGCCTTTCATTTGATCAGCTAGTACCTAATCTAAATCAATAACTCATGAGTACTCATTTATTTTATCTTATTAAGGCACTTTTTCAACACTGAGGTATTGAGAAACTCTGGTTTTCTATTGGCATCAGTATTGCAGAACTGGTATTTTTTTATATTTTGTTCAGACAAAATAAAAATAATCAAATGGAAGATGCTTCCATTGCTTTAAGATGTGTATTTGTCATTATTTTTTTATTTTATTTTCTCAGGGATTAATTACAAAAAATAATTGCTGTGTTAATCAATATAGTCAATATGCGTGCATATATATATACATATATATATATATATGCTGTATATATATATATATATATATATAAAACAAAAATTTCAGAATCTGTTGCTTTGCACTATTTGCATGTTCTCTGTTTATAAAGGACAAAAACACGAGTCCTTCTCTCTCTAGGAACTGATGTGAAGTGTTTCCTGAATTTCATCTTTCCACATTTCACAACTTTTATTTGCCCATAAGTTTGGAAATATGAATACATGTAGGCTTTAGGCATTTTTTCATGAACAAGATCCTCTGTCGTTAGTTCACAGCCTAGAAAGCTCAGTGGTGCTGGTGGATAAGGCTCAACTTAATTGATGTCCCTCCTACAGAGATACACATGTGGGCTATGTCTTCATATTTTTCCTCCATCTCTTGAATGAGTTCAGTCCAATTTTCCTGTGGATATCATGCTATAACAATTAATAAGGCTTTAAATTTTAAACTGGCAAATGAAGTAGAATGTGCTGCACTTATCACACAGGCCCCGCTATCCTTTCTACCAACTATCCGAGACAGGAAGAGAAGGGGAAAGAGAGAATATTTCTCCTTGGATAAAAGAGGGGAGAAAGTGGCGCTGAAACTTTTCCACACCATTTGATGTCTGAAAGCAGTGATGCAGCGATTGATTCATTAAACCAGAGCTGTAATGAGGAAAGAAATCATAATTCAAACTTACATTTTAAACAGGAAATATAATTGGAATTTTATACAGAGAAGTCCCTTTGTACAATTATGATTAAAGGAAAATTAATTGTATGAAAATGTCCTTATAGATACTGAAAATTAGATCTAGCAAAGCTCGGGCGACATAGACCTAATTCTAAAAATATTGTGTACAGGATCGATCTTTTTTTTTTTCTTTCTCCTCTACTTTTTTTGTATGAAGGACCAAATCTAGCTGTGTTAATTTTATCTGAAATTAGAGTGAACCATGCAGGCGTGGAAGTTGAAATTAGCCTAAAGATGTTTCATTTACAAAGACAGAAACACTTTGTCAGCCGGCGATTGTTTCCAAGCATTATCTCTGCCTGCTTTTAATTGCTTTGGAAGTGAAATTAACAGAATTAGAAAAATTGCCTCTCCCTTTTTCTACAAGCTTCTTTATTCATGGGTATTGTTGTGCGCTTTGTATAGATTATAGACTCCTTTTGTTCCAGTATTGTAAATATATACGCCCCCAGTCACGGCTTTAGCTCCGAAACAATCCCTCTGTTCGTTCGACACAACCTAATGAAAATTAATTTACGACCTGTCTGGATTGGGGGAGAAAGACGAGGGAAAAAAAATACCGGTTTTCACTCCGTATTCATTTCTCTGTGATCTAGTTGTACAAAAAATGTGCCCACTGTTCTTGACTTTCAAATACATCATGTAGGAGAGTTGTTTTCTCCCTCGGCAGTGATTAACCATTTCTGCTTCACTTTACCTAATCCTCTTAAATGAAATGGTTACCCTGAATTAATAATTCTATCATGGTATCCTCTTGGGAATGGAGAGTGAAGCATGTCATCCTATGCACATGAACATAATAGAGACTGCCTTTTATAATCAGCTAGCCATGACACACTAATAACTGTAACTCAGTCAATAGTATATTTCAAGGTTTAGAGCTCTTAATGTGCCATTAAAGCAGCCTGGTGTATTCATCTTATAGAAGGAGTATTATTAATGAAGTAATTTCACAAAAGTCACATTAAATCCATATTAACGGACTCCATTTTTTTTGGATGTAATCTTCAAACAGGCTAAAATAGATCAAAAGTACTGTATAATTACTATGGTCAGCAGGGATTATGAAACTGTAATTGATACAGATCAGCCCTGCACTAATCATTCTTTTAGCTACAGTTTTAGGTATACTGTAATTTGGCTTTAAGGTCCCCTTTGGCTCCTTGCTATTAATCTTCTGGATAAGACCATTCAGCTTGTCCAATTCTTGAAACTGTTTTTTGAACAAGTCCCTGTTAAAAAAAATGTGTTTAGGGTATTTTTTCTCTCTTCAGCAGCACATACAACCATAAGTAGCTTGTTAAACAATCTCACTTCCTTTTATTTTTCACCTTTCCTGCACCAGTCTGTTTAGACTCAAGGCCCATGGGAAGACGATTAAACTCAAGTCCTCCTTCTGCAGACATGAAGTGTAATAATACTCTGTGTTCACAGACAGATCTGTACTTTATGGAGCTCTACTGGGCTGGAGCTGATCCAAGCTGACATTGGGTGAAGGCAGGGTTCACCCTGGACAGGTCGCCGGACTGTCACAGGGCTGACACACAGAGACAGACAACATTCATGCTCACATTCACACCTATGGGACATTTAGAGTCAGCAATTAACCTGCATTCTTTGGACTGTGGGAGGAAACCGGAGAACCCGGAGAAAACCCACTATGATGGGGAGAACATGCAAACTCCACACAGAAGGGCCCTAAGCCGAATTCAAAGTGCCCCGCACCTGATGCAATTAGTATATTTAGGTAAAATCTAGGTCAATCTGATCTGCTATTCTCTACTTAAAAAAGGCTTAATTTAACCGCTTCAAATGTGTCTCCATCCATCACTTTTTACAGGTATCTGTAAGACCCAACAGGGAGCAGAAAACAGTGGATTTGACCGATGCAAGTACAGATTTGGTTGTTAACATCCCCTCCTCTTCCTCTTGCAGGTTCCCTCGGGGATCTCGGTGGCGATGAGGAAAACACACCTGACAACCTCAGCCTATCAGGAGAGGAGGGAGGAGCCTCAGACCCGGAGGATTCAGGGGAAGGGGACAGCTCCAGCCCGCCGCCATACGCATCGCTGTACAATGAAGGTAAGACGAGGAAGAAAGCCAGATGTTGGAGTGAAAAAGACAATGACAACAGAACATATTAGCAAGAGTCAATTAAAAAAGAAGCTGTACGTGTACCATTCTCTACATTTTACTGTGAACTTTTACTGGAAATTCCACAGACTTTTACTGTGAACAGTTTTCTGTCAAGGAAAATGTAACAACGATAACAGTTGACAGTGTGGGGGTAAACTGGCTGACATTTTGACCAAATAACTTGCAGGCATCTACTGTATGCTCACACTCCCAGTATCATCATGAAAACATCAAAATGTTTCACCACCCTTGTTTTTTGTTCCTATGCATCCGCTCCCGTCACACCCGTGGCTGGAAGCATTATGTTTTCAGGTTGTCCCTCCGTACATCCATCCATCCATCCATCCCTCGTAAGAATGCTGATTTTTAATTTTAATTTTTGCTCCGATAACCGACTCTCGTTAAATGATCATTAACCCTTAACTGACAAGATTAGTATGTTGTTGTGGACACATGCAGCTACTTTCCCAGTAAGTCTCCACTGCATCATTTAGTTTATCTGAAAGGTTTCTCCGATGTTAGTGAGTGTCCAACAGGCTGTGTGTGTTTGTGCTACATTTATAGCATTCATGCTCGCTGTTGTCACACACCTACGGCCTATCATAATATAACGTTAGCACGTGTCCAACAGACCGTGTGTGTGTAATGTTGGTGAGTGTGGGGTTGTTGTTGGTGTTATAGCTGTGTGTGTGTGTACAGTTTATTTGTCATGAATAAATGCTACAAATCAGACTCTCTTACGGTGAGCTTATAAGGTGGACCAGCTTTTTTTCTTTAAAGTCACAAGCCACTTCCCTGAGGTTTGCTCAGGTTTTTAATACACTTTTAATATTTATTTTAACCGTTTAATGATAGCATTAATTGCTTAAAATTGTTAAGGTCAGTTAACATTTAACAGTTAATTATTGACATCACTAGTTCCTTGTGAATGCGATATCTCAGGAACGCCGGGAGGGAATTTCTTCAAATTTGGCACAAACATCCACTTGGACTCAAGGATGAACTGATTAGAATTTGGTGATCAAAGGTCAAGGTCACTATGACCTCACAAAACATTTTTTTGGCCATAAATGAAGAAATGATTTGCTAATTATGACAATTTCACACAAATGCCTAAAAGGATAAAATGATGAAGTGATGATATTTTGGACAAAGATGGATGTAAACTGCTACTTGACAAGTTGGCCGAGGCATACAACCACAAGGGGGTAATTCTAGTTATTATTATAGTACACTATACTAATGACAACATGCATCTCTTGTAGTCAAATAACCCAGATGTCTAGTTCACTGGCAGTTATTAGTCTTTTATCATTCATCAACTGGCCTGTTATCTGTCAGGAGACAGTTAACGTCACCCAGAGACACCTACAAAAGACTGAAGAACCATTATGAGGTTGCAGCTTTCCACATGTATCACTCTTTTATCTCTATTGTGTCTATAAATGAAAAAAAAAAATTCTCTGGGTTCAATCTTGGCCTCAGTAAACCTGCCCCCTCATGCACCTCTTATCCCGAGCCTCCCCCTTGTACCGTGTGATAGCAGAGTTTTCAGTCATATTCTTTTGACTTATTCAAGATTTCACTAGCTGTGTTTTTTTAATCTCAAAAATTCCTGCTCTTGTGAAATTTTGGGGCTGGAAGTGATAAGCGTCTGTTGGTTGGCTTGGTTTGATAAACCCATGGAAATTCTGTCAGGTGCTAATCGAGACGAGATTAGAGATTAGCTATAGGTGTGTGTGTGCATGCGCGCGTGTGTGTTGAGAGAGAGAGAGAGAGAGAGAGAGAGAGAGAGAGAGAGAGAGAGAGAGAGAGAGAGAGAGAGAGAGAGAGAGAGAGAGAGAGAGAGAGAGAGAGAGAGAGAGAGAGAGAGAGAGAGAGAGAGAGAGAGAGGCTGTGTATGTGTGTTTGAGGTGAGGAGTGGGTTATGTGTGTAATAGACGATGAGAGAATTCGGGCAGACTGCACATGTGAGCAAGTTTGTCTGTCGATAGCAAACTGACTTGGTGTCTTTGTTTTTTTATTTCAGTGAGTATCTGTGTGTGTGTGTGTGTGTGTGTGTGTGTGTGTGTGTGTGTGTGTAGCTATTTGCCCCCCTCCTTCTCTCAGCACACACACATAACCCTCCCCATTACACTGTTGATTTACTCCTCTCTCCCTCTCTCGCTCTTCTCTGGGGTTCCTCGGTTGCCCAGCGCTGCCATTATCAGTTCTCTGTAAATCAGCCATGTTTGACGAACCTGCTCTTTCAACCTGGGATCAATACCAGGTCTTTATCTGGCCAGAGCTGGCTAATAAAGGCAAGGCCTCTTATCCACCATCTGGAAGAGAGAGAGAGAGAGAGAGAGAGAAAGAGAGAGACACACACACACACACACACACACACACACACACACACACACACACACACACACACACACACACCACCCTGATAACTTTAGGTAGCACATTCTACCAGTAACAGGACCAAGCACTCTTTTCTCTCTATAACACCCACCTCCTCAACCTGTCAGAGACAGTATATTAATGCTGATGACACACACACACACACACACACACACACACACACACACACACACACACAGCTTTACAGAGGGAGCATCTGTTCAGATTGTATCCCTCTGTTGTGGTGTTTTCTACTCTCTCTTCTCAGAACTCAGAAGTTGCAGCGACCTGCTGAAACAAGGCAATCATACATCTACATCACATATGCAACCTGATAAAATCCACTTCTGACCTGTTTAGTCAGTATGTTACCTCCTCTTAACCTCTAATTGTCGTGCCCTTGTTTGGACCAATCAGCCTGCTTTTTATAAACTTTTTTTTTTTTTCCCACCAGAATCTGATGAGTGTTGATAGAGGAAGTGTATGTAATCCATAAATGGACAAACAACAGAGGTCATGATCTCTTCTGGTATCATAATGATGGACAATTATGGACTGTACACATGCTGCAATGATCAGTGATCAGTTGATTCCTCGATTAGTTAGTGTTAACAGGTGTTAATAGAACACCTGTTTAAAGGTCCCATATCATCCTCATTTTCAGGTTCATACTTAAACATATTTGGTGTTTCTACTAGAACATATTTACATTCTGTAATGCTCCATTTTAGCGCATTTCAACACAATTAGGCTGCTAAGCAACAGCTTGGGTCTAGTGGTACAAGACGTGTCATACTAGCTTATCATAAAGGACGCTAAATTACGCTCCAAGCATACGATAACTTTTAGTGATAAAAAACTGGCATGGCCATTTTCAAAGGCAGACCTGGGCATTATACAGGTCGGGAGGTCTCAGTCAAACCATACAATTTTACCTACGAAGCTATAAAAAAAATAAAAACGGTAAAGAAAAAAGCTTTTGCTTTGAAAGGCTTGTGTATTGTTAATGTGCGAGATTATGTCTGACAGGATTTGTTTGGCCCCCAGCAACAATCTGGGTTTCTCGTGTGGCCCCCAGGAAAAATAATTGCAATTACAATATTTGCCATTATTTTGTGTTGTTAAATGATTTCCACTAATAAATGTATTTACATTTGCATAAAGCAGCATATTTGTCCACTCCCATGTTGAAAGAGTATTAACTACTTGACAAATCTTGCTTTAAAGTACATTTTAAACAGATAAAAAATGTGCAATTAATTTACGATTAACTATGGACCATCATGCATTAAATTGCATGATGTATTATATATTTTTATTATATTTTATATAATATATATAATATTTTAATCAATTGACAGCCCTATCACTTTCTACAATTTTCTATAATCAAGAAAAAATATAAAATATTTTCTCACTTCAGTTTTTTCAATCTGAGAATGTGTTATTTTCTCCATTTCATGTCATGTAAATTGAGCAGGTTGGACAAAATAAGCATTTGGAGGATGTCATCTTTGGCTTTGGGGAGTTGTGCATTTTTTAGTATTTTTGGGCTGATTTTCTACCTTTATAACAGACAGTAGAGACATGACAGTAAATGTGGGAGAAAGAGATTAACAATGGTCCCCGTACTGATAAGAAACAGGGATGTTGCAGTTCATCGTTGATGCCTTAACACTTTACGGCCAAAATACATGATGCTCAGACGCAGAACCACTCTGCCATGGCATGCCCGCGGCAGAGCATGACCATTATATCAACTGAAGTGACGTATCTCTATTTTTATGTAGCTGCTCTTTTTTTCCCTCCAGGTTTAACTTGCATAGAATTGTGTAAAAAATAAAATAAAATAAAAACATATCAGCAAATCAACGTTGTGGGTGTTTTTACATTTTATTAAATCAAAGAAATGAATCAATGTGTGTCCATGATCCTGCAACGATCCAATGAATGAAGTCAGCACCAGTCTACATAACCTACCTCTCCAAGCGCTGCATGACCAACTGCATTGTGATTGGTAAAACTCAATATGCTCACACTGAAGATTTAAACTTCACTTTTCTACTTTAAATGGGTGACTTGTGTAATAAAACCCATACAGTTGTCATGAACAGGGAAATTAGCTATACAGACTAAATCCATTTTTCTTCCTGGCTGTAAACATGTTTATTTAATACATTTAAGTTATATAAATTGGACATTTTAACATGGGGATCGACTTAGATTGACTCACTTTTGAAGCCAGGCTCAACTGAAGTTTTTGACACTTAATTTCTCAGCTCTGGAGATTGCTGGGGAGGTAACATAATTGTACTAATTCAGTTATTGATTTATTCATTTATTGGTGCATTGATAAATGATGCAGTATATGTGCCAAAAGTTTTGCTGTTAAAGCTTTAATGACCATTGCGAGCATGAGGAACGCTCTGCATCGCTTCTCACAGTGACGCACTTCTCACTGATACATTTCCACACCAACACATTTGACAACTTTTCAACACATTTATGGAACACTACTAATTGCATTGAACATACATGATCATACATTTGCCATGTCATGTCATTTCTCAGAAACAGAAAAAAAATATTCGTTTTGATATTGTGATGTTAGTTCCAATCATATTGGCCTGCGCCAGCTCCATTACCAGCACTGGTAAGGTGGTTATGCTAACAACCTGTTTCAGTTATGTTCGTCAGCCAGCCATCTCACGGGCGTCTGATAGAACAGATATGCTTAATTTTTTTTTTATCAATATACATAAATAACTCGGGGCTGAAAGGTGGTGCAGTGGTTAGCACCATCGCCTCACAGCAAGAGGTTCCCAAGAGGTAGCTGGAGAGGTGCCAGTTTACCTCTTGGGCACTGCCGAGGTGTCCCTGAGCAAGGCACCAAACCCCCAACTGCTCGGGGCGCTTGTCAGGAGCAGCCCCCTCACTCTGACATCTCTCCATTACTGCATGTGTGTGTGTGTTTGTCTGCATGTACCATGTATAAGTTAAACAGAGTGTAAATTGAATTTCCCCACTGTGGGACTAATAAAGGCAGATCTTCTTCTTTTTCTTCTTCTTCAAATTAAGTCCACCTTGGGGCTCTTGTGTGGAGTTTGCATGTTCTTCCCGTGTTAGCTTGGGTTTAGGTTAAAGACATGCAGTTTAGGTTAATTGATTACACATATTCACTCCTACGTGTGAATGTGAGCGTTGTCAGCCCTGCGATGCACTGGCAATCTGTCCAGGGTGAACACCGCCTTCGCCCAATGCCAGCTGGGATCGGCTCCAGCCCCCTGCGACCTCTAACGGGATAAGCGGTTCTGATTTACTGTACGTTCCTTAGTACTCGGGATGTTAATAATTAACCGTTTAACCATTTACGAAAACAAGAATTTTAAGTAATGCTATTGGTTAAATGGTTAAAATGTATACTAAAGGTTAAATTGAAAGCTGAAAAAAAACTTAGATGAGCAGCTTGTCACTTTAAAGAGAATAGCCGGTCCACCTTAACAGCCGCCGCTGTTAATGCTAACGCCAAGGCTCACCACCTTCACTTTAACCTTTTAACTTTCACCAACAAATAAACGGTACACACTGCTACGTTCACAGCTGAAACACCACCAACAACCCCACACTCACTGCCGCCACACAGTCTGTCAGACACTCCCTGACGTTACGCCTGGTTGACAAGAGTAAACCGTCATCACACACAGTCTGTCTGTCGACTTAACGCTCACTAAAGTTACACTACATTGAAAGAGTAGTCAGGCAGACAAACAGTTGATAACCTTGCAGCTAAACTAAATGGTGCGGTGAAGAGTTACTGGGACAAAACATGCAGTGACATGGCTGCTACAGTAACGCTCCAAGTCTGGTGAACTGGGGACTCGGTTGTCTGTTTTGAATGGACACAGCTGCTGGTGGTAAATGATGGATTTACCTGTTTGTGCATTGGCTGATTGTTTCAGCTGGGCGGCTTGTTAGCACTAAAAATAGCACTGCTGCATGCAACACACTTATCTTATTGGTTAACGATTAATAATCGGTTAAAAAAAAAAATCCAAACTAGCATACTTAGTCACTACATTGATTGTGTAATGGTTTGCCAGCGGTACTGTGGCTTAATGGATGCAGTGTAGACATTGACAGGCAACTGCAGTTGCTACTGGCATGCTGTTTTCTCTAGCTGCTGTGTACAAGGTGGAGGACGTAAGGGTCCATACCTTGGGTTTGTCCATTTCCTTTGTAGCTCTATCTTTGCCATAGAATTGACCAAGGTGGAGATATGTTGAACCTCAAATGTGAAGGAACAGACAAAGAAAGAAAGAAAGAAAGAAAGATATTCCTTTATTAGTCCCACAGTGGGGAAATTCAGTTTTACACTCTGTTGTTCACACAAGTACATATACATGCGTCAATGGAGAGATGTCAGAGTGATGGGGCTGCTCCTGACAAGCGCCCAGAGCAGTTGGGGGTTCGGTGCCTTGCTCAGGGGCACCTCGGCAGTGCCCAAGAGGTAAACTGGCACCTCTCCAGCAACCAGTTGGTCTTGGTCCATGGGGGTCTTGAACCCGTGACGTCCGCGTCCTAACCCAAGTCCTTACAGACTGAGCTACTGCCGCCCCCATGTAAAGAACAGATGAAAAGACAAAAGGGCAGCATCAAAATCAGAAAGAAGAGAAAAAGAAATGTACAGAGGGTTGTAGAAGTTGTAGAAGAATCAGAGATTGTTGGGTGACTTTGCCCTGTGGGTGTGACAGGGGAAGTTCAGCTTATCAGATTGATGGAGACTGTCTTGCTTTGGAGGGGGGAGGTGTAACACAGAGAGAGAGGGAGGAGGGGTTTGGCAGAAAAGTGTCTGTCGACTCCTCCTGATACCTGCCTCCATGTCTGAGATGATATGGGAGATAATATTGATAATATTAAACGCAATAACTGTGTCTCCAGCTCCCCTCCCTCGCTTCAGCCCCTGCAGGATAAAATCAATGTGTCATTCAATGTGATTTATAGCTGAAAATAATGGCACTGTTTAGACAGAGGGGGTGTGCATGTGTGTCTGCTTGCTGTAGTGTGTGTACAGTATGTCGCCATGTGTATGAGTGTTTGCATGTGGGTGGAGTTAAAAGGTGGACGTGACATGAAGAAGGATGGTGTATGTATGTACGCATCTGCTTCTCTCTCTGTGTGTGTGTGTGTGTGTGTGTGTGTTGATTTATTTGACGATGCAGATCCAATCTCTCAGCTGTTACATTAATAACAACGGAGTGTGAGGGCGTCACGTGGTCATGGGGCGTTTATGGCTGGTATCGATTGGGTGCTATCGCTGTTTATCGGAGTGGGAATGCAAGGGTAAACATGGCCTTTGTGCAGACAGCTGAGGTGTTATCGGGGTGGAGGCTGAAAATGGGGGGTGAGGGAGAGAGAGCGAGAAAGAGAGAAAGAGAGAAACAGGAGGAGAGAGGACAGCTAGGAAGGAGGAAGTGAAAAGAAAGGCAAAAGTTAGGAGGAGGAGGAGGAGGAGGCAGCGATTTAGACAGAAGAAAGTGGATTAACTGCTTTTTAAATAACAACGGTTAAAATTAAAGCTGCAAGCAGCAATGAACAAGCCCTCGCACCTTCCCGCATATGAGCGGTACTGGCGGGACTATGGTCAACACACCCGTACATTTGAATGACCATCGGACATTGCACACACAAGCTAGATGTCATTTCATGCGTGGATTGAGCGGCAAAGGAAACAACGTATTGCAATTTTTTGTTAATGTTTCCCATTATCTAGTGTAGATCACACAATGTAAATCTCATGTGAATCAGATAATGTTTGTCACATGACGCTCATTTCCTGTTGCCAGTAGGTGGCGCTATGACTACGAGTCAATATTGCCATGTAGATGTCTTCAGGCCTGAACTGCTACAAAGTAGGTTAGGTTTGGGGCAGACTGGTCTCAGCACAGTTGAGTTACTGCAGTTTGTCTTTCAATGGCGAATCATGTAAATGCTCAGCCACATGCCACGTCAACATGCCATAAAACCTCACGATTTGAACAACTTTTTGTCACAACAGTCTTAAGAAAATACACAAAAAAATCACAGAAAATTAAAATGTACATGGCCCCAGGAGTCTTTTTTTAAGTCTAGAGTTGATACATCTGCCTATCAAATTTTGTACATCTAGGTGAAACGTACCACACGGGCTGCTTCGTTGAAATTTTGTAGTGAGCGCTATCAAGCCCCCTTGCCACAGCCAAGCCCAAAAATCATATCTGTTAACACAGTTTTGCAACAATTGTGCCAAGTTTCGTTCATTTCTAAGCAACCCTAACCTCACAAAAACAACTTCCTGTTTCATGGTGAACAATGCGTTGCCATGGCAACACCATTTCACAAAAACCTCTAACGCATCTCTGTCTGGCATCATGAATGTGTTTCCATTTCCTGGTCCAACTTTGGGGTCGAAAAATAGAAAAACACACCAAAATATAGACTGTTACTTCCTGTTACCACTAGATGGCACTATGAGTATGATTCAAAGACAGAGACTGCAGATGTCTTCAGGCCTGGATGCTTATCAAATGTATCAAATTTGGTAAAGATCTGCTCAACTGGAGTTGAACTCAAGTTACAATAGTTTGTTTATTCATGGCGAGTCATTGAAATTTGCCATGGCTCCATGGCGCCGCCATTCGATAAAAACTCACAATTTTTGATAGGAAGCATCATCAAATTCATAAGGCTTTTTTGACATAATTTGAGGAGGATCGGCTTCATCTGTGAGGAACAGGACATCAGCATGTAAAACACAATGACTGAGAGACAAAATTTGTATTTAGGTGTTGTCAAGGGACTTTCATCATGCATGAGAAATTTGGAGCAGATCTGTTAATGTATGACAAAGTTATAACAACTTCATTTTTGCCATCATGCCACAGCAACATAGTTCGATAACGTTTTGATCTTTGAACAATCACAAAGGTCTTAAGATACTTCTGAGCAAATATGAAGTTGATCGGGTTAAATCTGTTGGAAGAGTTTGTTAAAGTATAGTGCCTAGAAATAGTAAAAAAAAAAATCAGCATAAAATTCAAAATGGCTGACATCCTTTTTAGGTTTGGGGGATACCTCCCACTTCCGCGTTACATCTATCTGCCAAATTTCATCCATCTAGGTGAAACATGGCACCGAGAAATTCAATAGGGGCACTATCGAGCCAATTTGCTACACCCGAGCTTTGGACCCATGTCAAAAACCGATTTCACGCACGTTTGATACGTGTTCCAAATTTCAAAACTTTTTGAATAGCCTAAGCACCTCATTTTTCAGCTCAAAGCGGCAATATAATAATAATAATAATAATAATAATAATAATAATAATAATAATAATCATTAGAAGAACAATAGGTCAATCACCGACCTCTGGTCAGTGTTCAGGCTTTAATGATAATAATGTCTTAAACCAAATGTGCAATTTTGGGTTCTCACCGCAGATATGCTTATTATTCTCATGTTTTCTTGAGCAACATTTGTGATGTATTATCTTTACACATCATCACTTTTGATATTGTTTAGTAGGAGTGGGGAAAAATCTATTCACCTATGTATCTCATTTTTTATGATTTTGAAATCAATTTTTTAATGCCAGAGTCGATATATTTGGTTAATTTGAGTCTATGTGGAAGTAAAAGGAAGTTACTGCTTTTATTGTTGTAGTCTGAGTAACATGACATTATGTCCGTTCCATATCCTTCAACCAAAACAAACTGACTGACTATGAAAAAGCAGAAAGTGGCGAAGGGTCAGCATGGATACAACCTGCACCTTCACATTTTAAGTCCAACGTGGTAAACACTACACATACAGCATGTAAATAAGTGAGTAAGTATGGAAACACTGTGGGTTTCACACATTGCAGGAAAAGCAGAGCTAGACATCACGGCTAAAGCTGCATGTTAACTCTGTCATGGACAGGAAACGTTATTGTATTGTGTATTGTATTGTGTACCACTGATTTGTGAGGGAAATGTCTTTATTCTTTGATTTTTGGGTTGCTCGAAAACTGACAACTGGACATCTTTGATTACATACATGCTGAAAATCAAACATTTGAAGATATTAATTTAGATGTTTTCCCAAAGTAAAAGTCCCTAGAGGTGTATAATTCAACTTTTTCCCATGGTCTAGTGTTAAAAAAGAAAAAAAAATCATGATATATCATAATATCGAATCACAGTACTTAAAAATGGCAATACATATCAGCATAACGTGATAGTATCAAAGTGACAGAATATGTTTGTCAAACCTCTGAACATATGTAAAGGAACTCTTAAATCAGTTACGGCAGTTAAGATCTCTCTATATGATTTTTTTTTTCTTGGTGACGTTTTTGCATTTGGTCAGAGCTTGGTAAACTTCAACCCTACTCAACCCTCGGCTCTTGGAAGGTGTGGTTCGCCAAGGCAGACCTACCCAAAATAAATCATGAATAGCTCAACAACTACCAGGTCTCTATGGATAGGTAAGGCCTCTGAGAATTCATCCCAATTGTCAGTAACATTGTGACTGTTGCTATGCCTGAGTAAACTGTGATGAACCAAAGGAGTAATTTACATGTTTATCCTCGCCTAAAATGTTTTTTCGATTAGACATCTGGTTTTAAAATACTACTGATATCCACTACAGGAAGGTATGTGCACACAGTGGCGCCTTTAGTCATGACATTTACCTTGTGCATCATCAGATTCTGCTATTGTTCACAGTATAAAATTCATAAAAAACAACAAAATTTTAATGTACAATTTTGACTCAGAATGGAGTAGTTTTATTATGAAAATGAAATATGATCAAGTTTAAATAATACTAATAATAACAAATGAGATCAATATCAGTGTAAAGAAGATAATAAAAAAGAATCCAAAGTCAAGTATGTACATTCAATATAAAAATGGTAAAAAAATATTGCAAATTAATTATTTATTATGGTACTAAAATATTGAAATCTTTGCCAAATAAACATTGTTTGGACAAAATACTCTTGATGGATTGTTTAGGTAGTGTTAAGACCTTGTCTTTTAGAAACTCTTCAGAAAAAAGACCACCACAGCATTTTATGAAGTTTTTAAAGAAAGTGTTTTAACACACAGCTCAGGTGAACCCGGTACTGAGTCCGTCGGGTAAAAGAGGTTAAAGTTCTGGGTCACCTTATTTTGCTGTAGCTATGCAGAAAATGATTAGTGAAATTAATAGTGAAATGTTTGTGATCTGTTCCCAGGCATTCAGCTATGAGTCACCCTAACCCTTGGCCTGATGATAATGATGCAAGACCAAGAACAGAACAAGAAGAGAGTGATCTTCAGCTCAGATTAACTGAGGAGCTGTGATGTAACTATTAATCTAATCTAACTAATCATGAGTCCTGCTAATAGGGAGGGACCGAGCAGTGTGATGAACCAGCTGATACCAGATGCACAGGCAAAGTTCAAGGTTCACATATGTGCATGCTGGATAAACACACACACACACACACACACACACACACACAGTTCCAGCCATGTGCAGAAGCACAGACGGATCTCTTTGATCAGTGAGCAGGAGGCCCTGTAATCAGCTTGATCAATAGTAGGGATATCAGTGCTGATTACAGGAACAGAGGCAGCCTCAGTTTCTTCTGAAGGTGACAGGCCGAGGGGAGATGGAAAGATAGAAGAGAAGAGAGGGAGACGCAGGACTTGACAACACCCGCCAACAGGGAAAAGAAAGAGAGAGAAGGATGGTGGACATTGATGGAGAGAGAATGAAAAATTGGTGGAAAATGGATGGAAAGAGACAGAACTAGAGGCAGAGGGTGAAGACATTGCTTTTGATGAGTCTTTGATTCTCCAGAGTTGCAGTGGGAAGCAAAAAGTCCATCTCTGTGTGGTGGGGTGTTTTGTTATACACAGCTCATTTCACTGCCACCTTTGATCAACACAGAGGAACAGCCACTGCCCAGACACACACACACACACACACACACACACACACACACACACAGGTTTCAATGTATGTTTTTGAAGGCTGAGAGTTAGTTTGGGATAGGAGTCAATAGTATATTTGAGTATGTGTAAGGCGCCCCACCCCCACCCCCTCCAGTGTGTTTTGGCTTTATGTGATATTTCTTATTTATGTGAGTCATTTCCTGACTAAGTTGATTAGCCACACTGATTGTCTTTCTTTTTTGATAAATAAAAAAAATTGCTGCTGCTAATATGGGAATATGACATATATTATAGTATATACTATAGTAGAAGCAGGTCAGACGTCATCCACCAAGCTGCAGGTTGCTAGTTTGAGTCTGGGCAGCAGCAAACCAATGAATGTGTTGATATGTCTGTCAGTTTGTCTTTCTAGTTAGTTAGCTAGGTAGGTGTAGTTAGTTATCCCACCTTGTATTAGTAACTGAGGGTTTTCATTTTATTTTTTAGTGTCCTCCACCTTAGATTAGTATGTTTATTTTCATGATGGCATTTGTGTGTGTGGTGAACGGGTGAAATCCCACTGTCAGAATTAAGATAATACACTAGCTGTCTCACACACTTACTCTGTTCTGTACCGTATTGAAATGGAAAGCAGCCAATACCAAAGGTACGAGGGCCTTTAACTGGTCTGAACGAAGGGGAGCACAACTTTCAGTTCAACGGAAACAAGAGAAAAGTCGTGTTAGAAATAACTGAATCACATAGCAGCCCGGTGTAGTCGGTGCAGGAGCTGAGGAGAGATGGTGGACGGCTCACCTCCAAAATGTCTCGAAACTGCATTTCAAACAGTGGACCTCAGCATCATATGCACAGGTGCACTGTGAACAGCATGTCGCGGTGCAGCTCTCTCTTCTCAAGAGAGTCACTGTGTTGTCATTTGTGATCTGATAAACACTTCATCTAAATTATTTTCATCTAAACTTGATTTAAAAACATTGAAATCTGGTTGACATGGTAATGAATTACATCTGACTATTAACCACACCCCCATTTTTTCTTTGAGAAATGTTAACCAAAAAAAGTTGAAATAAAAATGATAAAAAGAAGTAAAACTTGCTGGAGGGAGTGCTTTAAATGTGACTGTGTTGTGTATCCAGGGCCTGGGACGCAGGACTCTGGAGGAGGCCCCAACGATGAAGACGAGGACAGGGAGGAGCAAGGTCTAACACACAGTGGGGAGGAGGAAGAGGAAGGGGAGGACGAAGAGGAGGTGCTACAATGGAGGGGTCCAGGTCAGTACGCTTACAGGGGTTCTGGACAGACAGTAAATCTGCCAGTTTGTTATTTCTAACCACAAATGTACTGGTGCAAACCAAAATTATAATGTGATTTTTGGTCTGAATTCATTTAATGAAGTATTCACATTCTGTTTCACCATACTTAAGAAGAAGAAGAAGAAGAAGAAGATATTCCTTTATTAGTCCCGCTAGGGGAAATTCAATTTTTTCACTCTGTTAACTTATACACACACATGCACAAACAGGTCCATATACATGCAACAATTGGAGAGATGTCAGAGTGATGGGGCTGCTCCTGACAAGCGTCCCGAGCGGTTGGGGGTTTGGTGCCTTGCTCAGGGGCACCTCGGCAGTGCCCAAGAGGTAAACTGGCACCTCTCCAGCTACCAGTTCACACTCAGTTTTTGGCCCATGTCGGGACTTGAACCGGTGACCCTCCGGTTCCCAAGCCAACTCCCTACAGACTGAGCTACTGCCGCCCCTTAATGATGTAGTGAACATTCATATTAAAAGTAGTATTTGCTTTAAAAGTATTAATGATTTACAACTATTATGCAAAAACAGTACATTTCTATGGTGAAGGAATCTTCATGCTATACCTATTGAACTTCAGCCTCCAGTTCGTGAACTGTTTTGAAGCCTTGAGTTTGGCATTTTGACAGCCATCTTGGTTTTTGCAAAATTAATGAACATGCATGCTATATTGAAGAAGACTTGAAACTAGTGATTGAGACCACAAACTCGTGTTTACAATGTTTACTGAGGTAATAAATCAAGTGAGAAGTAGGATAATTTTCTCATAGATTTCTTTACAATCAGACTTCTTTTTGCAACCAGAGGAGTCGCCCCTGCTGGCAATTAGAAAGAGTTTTTCAGGATTAAGTTTAAGTAAGTTTAATAAACACCAGCTACTTTAGTTACTCAGTTGGGTTGAAGTTCGTTCAAAAGATGCATTGACCAGTTGGACTCATTTTTTCATAGCAATGTTATTGTGTTGTTAGTTTGATTTCAGTGATTATTAATTAACAATAGAGTGAGCTCTGTTTAGGCAGGAGCATGCACATTGCCACCACTAATCAGTTTCCTTGCGTTGCCAGTGTTGTTAGTAAACCATGCTGTTCCCACTATGACAGCCGATAGAAAAAAAAGGCCTTTGGCTGTGCAGTTGCTAACTTTGGTTCTTTCCTGTTCTTTTCTTTTCCTCTTTCATTTAAGGCTTATTCAGGTCAATCTCTTATTTGAAGTAGCTAAATATGTTGACGGGTGGTTTGTATTGTATTGAGTATCACATTATAAATGTCCATTATGAAATTAGTTGAAAAGCTCCACACTCACCCATGGGTGAAGCTTGCTTGCCAGCCGGCCGGTGATGTTGACTGGCTGGCTAACACCTGGAGGGAGATCAGTGTTGTTGCTGTAACTGAAAAAGCAGTCAGTAAATTTTATTTTATATTTCCCATCTCCCCTCGTTGATGATCCTGTTTGTTTTACTTCACTATGATAAATAGTATAAGGGGGGTGGAACTAAATCACTCAGTATCTTATAAAGTAAACAAACATTGGTCATGAACAAAACAGTTGTGTTTTTTGATAATATTGCAGTAGTGGTACAAGTTAGTTTTTTTGTCCAGTTCCTTAAGGGCTGGTGTAAAGGTTTTAGTAGTTAGCATTCTGCAAACTACATCACTTTAAGAGTTTCATACTGCATACTACTTAGAAATGAAGTATGCAGTATGGACTGTATACTGAGTTCGTCAGGTGATTTTGATTACAGTCTATGTCAAGAGAAGAAGCTAAAACACTTACAAAAGGATAAAACATCATTGGGGTTAAAAAAAATGCATTCATTGTAAAACATGATGAGCCATAAATTCTCTCTGGCATGAAAGTTGGACCTGCTTCCACCCAACCTCCACATCCTTACTTTTATGTGACTAAAAAGCACTGACTGTTGGCATTAAATGTATGCAGTGTGCTGCAGAATAGCCCAAAATGGCCATATTCCTATGGATGCTGGAATACTCCAGCATGGCTCTAACAGCCCTGCATGGTTGTGTTAGTGTCTCTGTGCATTCACGTGTTTGCCCAGAGATGCTCTTCTGTTTTGCCTCTTTCACTGACCGTTGTGTTGTCCTACTGTTCCCCTGTAGGAGATGTGGATGTGACAGGCCGGGGGAAAATTTATTCAAGTCGTAACAAAAAACACACACACACACGGCTAAGAGGAGATAACAAGTAAATCGCCATAATTTTATTATTTATTTCCGCTCTTATCGAGGTTTGTTTGGTTATTTATTTCTTTCTGTCTGTTGTCTTCAATGAGTTAAACAATGCAAGAAGATTACCACACTATCTTGCATTATTTCCTTTTCAAGCTGCGCACGTTTTATGTGTGTGTCTGTGTGTGTGTCTGTGTGCGTGCATGTACGTGCATGCGTGCGTGCATGTTTGTGTATGTGTATTTTAATTCCTATGGTGGGGAAGAGAGGATGTGTTCATTATCGTCCTGTCCCAGCCTTGTCCCTTTAACAGTAATTGGAGCGATATTAATTGCTGCGCAGTGGCTGGTTGATGGTAGCACCACGATGCTGCACTGATAGGGCCGTTCGTTTTTGTTTTTTTCCTTCTTCCTCTCCTCCTCACAAACTAACTGCTGGGTGAGTGAGGTGGAGGGATGGAGGGGAAGTGAGGGAGGAGGGGGGAGAGAGAGTAAGGGAGAAAGATAGCCCCTCTATCAGCTCCGGAGCAGGCGCTGTCTTTATCAGGAGCACGATTGGCAAAAAGGAAACTTTGACCGGTCTGAATTTTTCTCTTATCGTCAAGCCCCCCTCTTCCACCTCCCCGTCCTCCCCCCTCCCTTCATCCATCCACCTTCTCCTCCTCTGGTCTCTCCATCACCACTAACAACCTCACTAACAGCCCTCCTCCTCTCACCCCTCCACCCTCTAACAGCATACATCTCTCCCTCTTTTCTCTTTTTATTGTTTGTTCTTCTTTGTCCTGTGTGTCACAGTGGGACTGGAATCACTGGTTAATGTGTTGTTGTTCATACAAAATGTTCACCATGTATCAGGCTTCCCTTAAACAGATGAGAGGAGATGTGTGTATTAGCTGGTATGGAAATAAACATGGTTTTATCTCCTCTGGGAGTGTTGGCATTCCAGTCGTTTCTGTCTGTTGTGCCTTTTAGACACTTCTGCTCTTGGGACCACAAGTTTCTGGCTTTTAATCTTAGGTTTGGCGTTTGGTTGCTTTAAGGCCAGCGCCAGTGGTCCAGTAGTGTCACTACAACCATAATGCATGTTTGTGGCATGAGTTATGTCTTTTTGATTAATATTTTCCCTTTTTAAATTTTTTGTTGTTTATTTTTTTCATTTGTTTCATTTTGTGAACATTTAGAAATGAAATGAAGTGTTGTTTTTTTTACTCAAATCTACAATCTACAGTACATGCTTGCCTCACTGAAACTGTTACAGTAAAGAGCAAAACATCAGTCTTAAGCTGATATGTCAGTCATCACTTGTATGTAGTTAATAACAGTACAACCACTTGTTTAATAGGACTAGGAAAAAAATTATTCACCTATGAATTGCGATTTTTTTGTATTGTTTTGAAATCATTTTTTTAATGCTAAAATTGATATACTGTATATTTGCTTCATTTTAGTCTATGCTTAGATAGAAGGAAGTTACCGCTTTTATTGTTGTAGTCTGAGTAACATGACGTCATATCTATTATGTATCCTTCAACAAAACAAACATCAGCTAAACACTACGTATACAGTAAAGTATGGAAACACTGTGGGTTTCACACATTGCAGGAAAAGCAGAGCTGGACATCACGGCTAAAGCTGCATGTTAACTCTGTCATGGACAGGAAACATTATCATATTATGGCAAGATGCAGTTGAGCAAGCCGTCACGCTCATCTCCATAGTCAAATTGGCCGACGCTACAACTGTGGAGCACCCACATAATGACATTTATGTTAAATGCATTCAAACGGGCCCTGATGGAGCTGACCATGCATGTATAAAGAGAACGGAGCTGACGGAGAGCTAGAGACGGAGGTGGAGAAGTTAGAGGAAGTAGACATGTGTGACTATGTCTGTTTTTCCATTAGCAAAGACAACTGTGTGTGTGTGTGTGTGTGTGTGTGTGTATATATATATATATATATATATTATTATTTATTTATATATATATATATATATATATATATATATATATATATATATGGAAATAAGATTGATTGGATTATATTAACCAGAAGTATAAAACATTACGTGGTGCTTATAAATTAAAAAGAAAACACTACTAATTTGTGAGGGAAATGTCTTTATTCTTTGATTTTTGGTTTGCTGGAAAAAAAAATTAGAAATACAACAATGACTGATATATTTGACTTTAGGACGTCTCTGATTACATGAATGCTGAAAATCAAACATTTTAAGATATTAATTTAGATGTTTTCCCAAAGTAAAAGTCCCTAGAGGTGTATAATTCAACTTTTTCCCATGGTCTAGTGTAAAAAAAAGGTAACAAGTTTCGCAATAAATCACATATCGAATTTGCAATAGTTAAAAATGGCAATACATATCGGCACCCAAGTATCGTGATAATATTGATCAGCACCCAAGTATCGTGATAATATTGAATCAGGAGATGGGCGAATTGTCCCAGCCCTATTGGTGAAGCAGTTAGTTGATTAACAGAAAAATATTGATCAACAGCAATTTTGATGAACTGCCAATCATTTCATTGCTAAAAATGTTTTGGTTCCAATGTGAAGTTTTACCACTTTCCTCTGTTTTGAATCTAATGCAAGTTGTCAGCCAGACAACATAAATAATAAGTCTCCCTGGGTTTGGAAACTGATGCCATTTAGACTAATGTATTACTGATGATAATCGATTAACCCGATAAGTAATCAACACTGTAATCAATAGTAAAAAATGTATTTATTTTCATCCCTAAATAACAGTGGGTATGTAAGTTTTGATAGATGATAATTGGAGAAATTAGAGCAACACTAATATTTTCATCCCCAATGAAACTGCAGAATATTTTCTTGATTAATTGATTGTTGCAAATTGTAATTTCTCAGAACTCAATGCGATTATTCAAATAGATGTTTTTATCTTACCAGCAATTCAAAATATACTTCCATGTGTGACACTGAAAAGCATCAGATCATCACATGATTGACTAATTAATCAATAAATTAATAGTTGTAGGTCTAGTGGAAATAAACTGTTCTTCGGCAGCTCAATGAGAAACATCCTTTATTATATTATGTAATAGTGTAAAACCTTTTCTCAGCAGTACAATGCAATGGTCAGCAGATTTATGATTTTTTTATGATTTATGATCTTTTTGTTACAGATGTTACCTGAGTGAGTGTCACTCTGACTCGATATGAGTTTCTCTTAGTCTGTTCCTCTAAAGACGATGTTCTAAGCATGTGCTGTAGTCATACAGGACATTTCAGTCTCACTTCTCTTTCTCATTCCTCCCTCTTCATTTCTTCTTTCCTGCACTGTCATGACATCTCTATTTGTCTTTACTTCTATTTATTAGGGGTGTAAGGAATTATCAAAAAATTTGAATGTTGCGATGTATGTATGTATGTATATGTGATATGTACAGTACAATGTGTATTAATGCTGTATTGATTTTTAATAGTTTACATGCAAAGATGAACTCAGTCAGTACTTTATTTCATTGGCAGAGAAATGCACCCTCAGTGTCTGGGTCCTCTCAAAGTGGAGTTATGATGTTGGATGTTACAGAGACAGATCCCACTGGTCTGATTGCAGGAAAAAAGTACACTTTTTACTCAGATTTTACATTTTTGCAAAATATCACAATATATTGAATTGCATCCCCTGTATTATGACGCATATCGTATCGCCAGATTCTTGCCAATACACAGCCCACTATCCATCACTCTGTACCCTTGTTCTTGTCCACTTTGTGTTTATACCTCTTTTCTGTCATACTGTGGAAATATTATCTATGCACAAATATTTTACTTAATAATTCAGTGCAGTCTTGTGTACATGCAGTCTAAATTAATTGAATATGAATTTTTAAAAGTTAAAGGAATCTATTTTAGTTTGAAATACTATAATTCCTAGATATGAAAATTCCAATTTCCCTTCCTGTGCACAGTTTGTGTTCTAACCTTATGATAATAATCTCAATTTATTCAAATAATTAATTCAAATAATTCTTTGTTGCAGTCATTATTGTTCAGACAGGCTGATTAACGCAGAACAGAGAAAACAACAACAGAACATTTTAATTCATCCTCTGTGCCACTTTTTTTCTTCCTGCTTAAAGATAATAGAATTCATTACTGGACACAACGTTTTTCATCAACATATTTAACACCATTTCCTCAGTGTGTAATGAGTTGTTTATATGTCTATCTCAATAAGTTCCTTAGTCATAGATGATAGTCAGTGCAATTCTTTTTATTTTTATTTTTCTTTTCTACCATTTTCTGCCAACAGTGGCTATCAAAACATTGGCTTTGTGGCTTCCATTGACATGAAAAAAACAAACATTAAAATTAAAGAGATGATAAACTTGGAATGGATTAGAGGCTTCAGCAATTTTCACTTTCTTTTCTCCAGTGTGTAGTTTGTCTTAAAACAATCAAGATGATGTGTGTGTGTGTGTGTGTGTGTGTGTGTGTGTGTGTGTGTGTGTGTGTGTGTGTGTGTGTGTGTGTGTGTGTGTGTGTGTGTGTGTGTGTGTGGCTGGTGGCATGGTGTCTAGGTGGAGCTGGTCCCTATCAGGGATGGCATGATATGCTAAAGCCACCATTTTAATCTACAGTGTGTCCATAGTGCATGATATGCAAAATAAATTATGAAGAGAATAAAAAAACCTATCTTTTGAATGACCTTGCAGGCTGGAGGGTTCGATATTTTCCCCCTCACTGCTTAAAATTCTTGATATGCAAATGGATGTCACAGTAATCCCTTGTCATTCGCTGGCTGGCTGGCTGGCTGGCTGGCTGGCTGGCTAGCGGTCCCCACACATCCTCTCCTTCCATACTGCGTATAAATCCATTGTCAGTGGCCATCAATAAACTGTGAAAGTGTTTTATATCCAAGGCGTTGGACAATGGAACTGAATCCACCTATTTATGAATGTGAATTAGCTAATATAGATATCTGTTCATGAAGAACAACCTTCAAATCTACAAGAAAGGTTCAGTGGTGTTTAGATCTGCTGACTGCAATGATGAAGATGAAGAGTGTGATGGCATCAGGACAGGACAGTGCATGTACCCTAAGGCCTTGTGCTCATGTTACTGCAAAAATAGTTATGTTCATTGACTAGTTTCCTCCTCCGGTCATCGATCCCCCATCATGTGGAGTTCAGTCCAAAATGACTCTGATGTGAAAGTCCTGTGCTCCTAATAAGTCAGTTAATTGATCAGTCAGTGGACAGAAAATGAACCCATGAACTGTTTTGATGATCAATTAATCATTGAAGTATTTTTTTCAAGAAAAAATAACCTTGAATTTTCCTACTTTCAGCTTTTCAGTTATGGCAATAATTTTTAGATTTTGTTTCAGACCAAACAAGTAATCACTTAATTAAGAAAAACAATTTGCAGATTAATACTGAAAATGATCTTTAGTTGCAGCGCTATTCTTAACAACAGGTTGTGAATCTGTACACTTGCTCTTAATTACTAAAAACTACTTGCACAATTCCTGTGCACTGAATAAATTACCATTTGCCTAAAGATTTTACTTTGCTGCAGGGAATAATTATTTCTGTTATCCATTTTTCATCTGATTATTTTCTTGATTCATTATTTGTTTTATAAAATGTCAGAAAAATTATTTTAAACAATTTATTTCTTATTTTTTATCCTCTTTTTTATTTATTTTTTGGAGTATGTTGGATGTTACAGCTTCTCATTTTTTTAACTGAAAACTCATGTTGTGTTATATTTGGGCAGAATTAGGAAGAATCTGATGATACGGTAGGTGTAGATACAGGGGTTTTAGGAAAGCGTTTATAGTATCGTACACCACCATATGCATAAAATCTGAGGAAAATAAGTTAACTTTTTTATGCAATCAAAAGTGAGAGCTGCATTTGCATTTATGACAGTTCCTGTAACGTCATCGCACTACTTTGAGAGGATGCATCTCTTTGCAAATGAAATAAAGTACTGATTGAGTTAATATTTGCATGTAAACTGTTATTTAAAAATCAGATCAACTGATACAGCTCAGCAAAACATAATATTGCAATATTCATTTTTAAATATTTTCTTACACCCTCATGTTATACAGTATATTTATAATGTTTTACGTGATGATTTTTTAGCCTCTTGCATTACGTCGCAGCAGTACTAAAATAACTGTAAAAAGTGCATCGGTAGGAGTGAGTGGCCTTCTAGCGTTTGACATGGGTTGCAAAGAAGGTCGTCTCTGGCCCTTCCAATATCACCCACTGACAACTTGTGCGCTCCTGGAGCCTGGGAGGACAGCCGAGCGAAGCAAGTGTTTTTCTGCTTGCCCAGCACTCCTCGCTCCTTATCCTCCCCAGCAGAGTTATTTAAATTACCTCCAATAAAGCATTGTAATGGCAGGCATAATAATGGTTATTATTATTTACTAGGCTTTCTGTGTGTGTGTGTGTGTGTGTGTGTGTGTGTGTGTGTGTGTGTGTGTGTAGTGGGTGGGTGTCGGGTTATCACACAGTAGTTAATTATAATGGAGCATGAAGGCACACTATCACCGCTGAGACTCTAATTTATTTGGGTTGAGGAATGAGAAATGTTGGCCGTGTCACATTTGCATACTGTGCATGGCAACTTTTCCCCCTGTGCTGCTTTCACAAACAGCATAAGGTGCACCCTCATCACTTTGTCCACATGTGATAAGACCTTTGTTTCTCAGTTTGAGCCATCTAGTCATGCATGGCTGAATGTAGCAACTGAAGGATAAGATATTTGCGCAAAAGATTCCAGTTTTCTGCACTGTTTGCTCATCTCTGTGGAGCTATTCATACAAATCCAGGACCTCCAGTATCTCTAAAATGTTACCATTCCAGGAATACAGGACAATGGCTCTTTTATTTTTAATGATTGCTTGTGATCAGTTTATTTAATATTTTTTTAATAGACATCTACTGTGGATTTTGCTTCACTCAAACATACACTTTACATGGTCTCATCATTATATCAAAGCCACACTAAGCAGCTTATATCAATGGTGTAAATATCGATAGTGCAACCGATACGGCGCACCGGGGCCCAGAAATCACCATCTTACATCATGTCCACACTGAATCCGTTATTCTGTTATGTCATGTAAACAAACCATGTAGGCTACCTATCAGCTGTGTGCTTGAAATCAGACTAGAGATGTAACTACTTATCTTCCTTTGTTTGTTATTTTTAAAAACAAAAACACACTATATTGTGATTTTACTAGAAATGACACAGAATATAGCCAGCAGTAGGAAACTTTTACATGATCTCTCTCCAGCCAGCTGCCACCTTATTAAGGTTTTTTGTAGTGAAATGAAATGAGGAAGTATCATATGGATAACTCCCCTTGCACTGTCAAGGTGAGCAACAGGATAAATTGACAGCTGGGCATCATTATGTTCAACTCTAAATGGCGTACCACAGTGTGCCATGTATTCTGCATTGTTCACGGCCAGGACATTCCAATAAAAAAGGACATGGTTCTTAAACAGTGTTATTAATGGCTTTGTGGTGCACAAGGCCTTTAGGATAAACCTCTAATGGGTGAGTACTGGTTTCATTTTGTTATTATGGAGAGTGATCAGGGATTTAAATCTATAGCACTGTAATTGTTACGTCTCATGCTGGAAAATGTGCACCTGCTCTAATCTGTGTCTGTGATAACATTTAGCTGCTGATTCCAGGGCAGGATGTTAAATTAGCGGTGATAAATTTGGCACTCTGACTGCTGTCCATGGTGCAGATCTAAGGCTGGTTTGCAGGATCTCCTCTCCATGGTGGCATAGCAATTGTCTGGAGTGGTGTGTATGTGTGTGCGTGCATGCTGCATGCATGTTTGAGGCAAGAGACCAAGAAACAAATTTGCACCAGGGCCAATCACAATTATGTTGTGGCTTGTATATAAGAAAATGCAGTGGGCTGCATTGTAATGAAACCTTGAATCAAAGAATGTACTCACATTTTGATAAAATTTGTGTTTCTCTGACACATGCAGTGTTCAAGCTTAAATATCTGTTTGTTACATTTCAGTGTGTATTATTTGGTAAACGAGGAGCATTGGTGGTTAACTGTGGCATTGAGATGAGATGTCATCTGGTAAAGATTAAAAGGGTGAACTTGGGATAGAGGGATGAAGGGTTAGAGAGGGTTTAAGTAGGAGAGAAAGACAATGGCATGAGGGAAGAGGAGAAATAATAAAGGGGCAGGTGAGAGGAAGGTGAGGGAGGGCGGAAGACCAAGAGAAGTGGTTTAGAATAAAGAAGTACAATATTGAGTTTAGAGTGCAGAGATAACTAATGAAGGGTAAAAGAGGGGTGAAGGTTTAAGGATCAATGAGAGAGAGAGATGAGGGGTGATAGATTTTTAAGAGGTGCAAGTCAGATAGTGAAATTAGAGGTGAGGGAATAGGAAGTGGGTAAGGTTAAGAGCTAGAAGGATGAGGGAGATATAATATGAAGAAATGACAGTCGAGCTAAAGTACTCAAAGCATAACCTGTTTGAGGTTGATGTAGAGCAGTTTTTGTGCTGTATTACCAGTTGGGTTTCTTGTTTTATTTTAGCAGTAGGGAAAAAATTGATTCAATATGTATTGCTATGTATTGCAATTTTTTTTTTTGTTTCTTCTATGCAGAGGTAAAAGTTACCGCTTTTATTGTTGTAGTCAGTGTGTCACGTGACATCATATTCGTTCCATCCAGCCGGTCGCCACAAGCCAAAACAAAAACAGCGGAGGGTCTGCATGAATACGACCTGCACCCTGCCATTTTAAATTTAAAGAGGTCAACACTACACATACAGTAAAGTATGGAAACACTTTGGGTTTCACATGTTGCAGGAAAAGCAGAGCTGGACACCACGGCTAAAGCTGCATGCTAATGTTATCATGTTGTGGTAAATGCATTCAAATGATGCCAATGGAGCTGACTATAGATGTATAAAGAGAACAGAGCTGACATGAGAACTAGTGATGGACTTGGCGAAAAAGGAAATGTATGTGTGACTATGTCCAGTTTTCAAAATAAGGTGAAAATGAACAGTGTATACAAAATACATATACAGAAATGAGATTGATTTAATTACATTTATCACTAGTTTAAAACATTACATGTCCCTTATAGTTTAAAAAAAATATCACTAATTTGTAAGAAGAATATCTTTATTTTTGAGTTGCTGGAAAACGTTTAATAAATAATGTCTGACAATGACTGATATATTTGACTTCAGGGCATGTCTGACTGCATACATGCTAAAAATTAATTTAGAGATACAAAGTATATACTTTTTACAATACTTTATCACAATTGCAATAATTAAAAATTGCAATATACTGTATATCGAATCGACACTCAAGTATTAGTGTCATAAGTGATAGTATCAAGTTTGCAGATAGGTGTATTATCCCAGCCCTAGTTTATATACTAATTTGCATCAGGCAGTACATTTCTGACAGTTTGTTTGGACAGTATGTTTGGAAATTAAAACTTGAAAATTTGGTAACGCTGATTATTGGTAGCTAATAACAAATGCTATATTGCTATAATTATATACTATAATATTAGCCACATCGGACCCCTCATTATCAGCTGTACACTATAATGTTACCCATTAACAGTGAGTTCCCATAGAGCAGGGCAGACCCACAACCACCCATCGCTCACACACTTAGACATGCTGTACTCTCACACTCTTCTCCGTAGCCTTCCTCCATATCTTCAGCCAGCAGACTGCCGTGTCTGTCGCTCAAGAGGAGGGTGTCCCTGCAAGCACCCTGTCAGTTCCACCTGTCAATCAAAATGCTTTGGGATGATGATTGGTTGTCATGTGTCCAGAGGGCTTGTCTTGTCAGTGGGGCTGAGATACCTCAGAGTACAGTCTGCAGTTTGAAATGAACCTAGCAGAAGCTTGTTTTTGCCCCATGAACACACAGTCAAAGAAAACTTAGGTATGTGGGTCAGCAGCAGGAATGCATGGTAGACTTGATGGATCGGTATTTATCCAAGATAAAGAATGACTACTTCTCTAAGCACCCAATCACATCAATCACAGTTATCCCAGTAAATCACAGTGGCTGTCTAAATGTTGGCTAAATGCACAATTAAAAGTGCCCTGCAGTAGGCAGAATATTTTTTGCATCATTGGGCAAAATTTTCAGCATATTTTTATTCAGTTTTCTGAGAGAAGACTACACTTCTGCACCTCCTCATGGCTCTGTTTTCAGGCGTTAAAAAATCTATCCTGTGATGGGAGACTTTGGCCAATCACAGGTCATTTCAAAGAGAAAGCATTCCTATTGGCTGTTCATTCAACGCAGCTGTCAGTCACTTCCCAACTCTGATCAAATGGTCAAACAAGGCAGCGCTGGTCAAATATGAATCAATATTCTGTTACTGAAATGCCTATTTCTCTACTCAAATGCTCACAGAAACATTTTGTAGTTACTGTTTAGCTGTAAGATGAGAAAGTTTCTTCCTGCTGGTGGGCGGTGCTTGGTATTTCCTCAACTGATCTCAACATGGCTGCTGGATCACTTTCTGTTTTGGCTAAACAATACACTGCAGGATATTTCATCAAGATTAATCACATGGTTGGCCACAGTTAATTATGATTAATCACAAATCAATAGCACATTTTTTATCTGTTCAAATTGTACCTTAAAGGGAGATTTGTCAAGATTTAATACTCATCAACATGGGGGAGGAAAAATAGGCTGCTTTCTACAAATGTATGTATATATATATATATATATATATATATATATATATATTTTTTATTTATTATTGGAAATCAATCAACACAAAACAGTGACAGATATTGTCCAGAAACCCTCATAGGTGCTGCATTTAGCATAAAAATATAGTCCAATCATATCATGGCAAAATTCAGCCCAACAGGCAACAACAGTTGTCAGTGTCAGTGTGCTGACTTGACTATGACTTGCCACAAACTGCGTGTAGGTTTTAGGTTTTCCAGTTTTATATGATACCAGTATCTTCATTCTAGCTTTAAAACTGAACCCACTACAACCTAAAAATCGCAAGTTGCACTAAAAGAAACAAGTGGCATAAAAACGATAGCATTAACCCATTATTATCACGTTAACTTTGACAGCTCTATTAATTTCATTATGGATTGATTAATTTGCTGATTATTTTTCCCACTAATCGATTGATTGTTTGATTTGTTAAAATTTAGCAAATAGTGACCCAAAGCCCAGCATATGCTCTGTTTGAAAAAATCTTAATTTGTTACTAAAGCTGTCAGATAAATAAATACAGTAAAGTAGAAAGCACATTATTTTCCCTGGAGAGGAAGATAGTTGCATGAGAAGAAAAGACTCAAGTACAGTAGTTACAGTAGTTACATTCCACCACTGCATGTATACAAGAGAGTATGTGTGCAGTGAATAGTTGTTTCTTATGTACTAGGGCCACTGGAAGCCAGCATCGCCCTCTGCCTCCGTCACCCACTCTTGATCTACACCACATATTATGGCACACACACCCCTCCTCTACCATCTCCCCTCTCCATCCTGTCTGTGATGTGTCACTCCCCTCCTCCGTCCATGATGATGGATAGGCGCAAGGCTCTAATCTAAAGGAACATTTCTCTGTGCTGTCCGGCTGCTATCAGTCCAGCAGCTCCCATACACCCAATGTGTGAGCCCATGGCAGGCCTGGCGCTGGTGGCGGGACTGGACATCAGCACAGCAGATTCCTGTCTTCTCCTTCAACCACTGCACCACACCCTGCATATTTTTCTCTCTCACAAAAATACACTCGAGCATATTTAGCTTGTCAGTGTGCTCCCTTACATCATCCATCCCCCAAACCCTTTACAGTGCAAAAATGCACTGCTGCAATAATAGTGTAAAGCTGGGGAAGGCCAGCATTTGAGTCGCTTCACGTCGCTTTTGTCTTGGCCAAAAATTTGCACTCAAATACACCGCAAAATCTACAGTCAGTGGCCAGTTAGCAAGTATGTTCTGCACCTGTTACTGCTGACTTTATTTGTTTTCTTGCTTTCCTCACTTTTGTTTGTTTCTCATGCACTGACAATTGGAGTGATTTCTCTTGCCAACAAGCTCCGCTGGCTCCATTGGAAAAAATTCCAACGTGGGCAGACAAGAACCAACGGTGCAGAACACACCAAAAAACTTGTTCAACACTGACCAACGATCCCAAACTGCTTGATAGGTCTGGATACAACTGGAACTTTGAGCAAAATTACAAAGTGCAGCAAGCAGCATTCATCCAGGTGAAGCTAGACTCAGAAACACAGAGTGCCACAGAAGTAGGCTGGTGGTAATGTCTGATTCTACTGTTGGAGGCACAAACGTCCACTTAGCCTCGAGGATGAATTGATTAGATTTTGGAACAAAAGCGCCACAAAACACATTTTCAGCCATAACTCAAGCGTTTATATGCCATTTATTACAATTTTACACAAACATCTAATAAGAAAAAACAAATGATGAAGTGATGACATTGTGGACAGACATAGATATAAACAGCAACTTAAGTTAGATAGTTGATGTTAGTGATGATAGAAAGTTCATGCAAGAATAAATATGTTAACATCTTTAAAAGTACAGATATAAGTCCATATATTAATATTATTAATATTACTGGAAAATGATAGAGTGTGATGTGATAAAGTAATTGAATCTTGTCATGTTTAATGTTCCAGTACTTGTTGATAACGTTTCCCATGGCATACTGCTTCCATTTTATATGCTTTCCTACTAAATATCACACATTCCATGTAATCCCTTAATGAGATACTGTATATTAGGATGTAATTTGAAAAGTAACCCTGGGTCAGCCGTGGCCAGTTTGTTTGTTTCCCATTCACAGAGCCAGGGCTGTGTATGAACACAGGCAGAATGGACAGCCAGCAGACCGTGAGCAGACCGTGAGCAGACCGTCAAAAAAGGCACTGAATTAGAATAACAGGTTGACCTGGCCACAAAATTCTTTTAGTTAGGACACAGTTGATTTTTTTGATGATTTTTTTTTTTTTCATTTTCCTGTTGTTAGTAAGGACAGGGCATCAACAAGACATAACTAGCACATGAACACACTCATGTTTCCTACTTTCTGCTCATTTTCCCCATCCTCATATCTCTTTCTTATCATGTTCTGTCTCTTTCTCTCTGTGTCCCCTACAGTATCTCTCCCTCACCAGCTTCCTTCCTTTATTAGACAAAAATCTCTTGTTTCCCAAGTCTTACAGTAGTTTGTATGTCTATAGCAGCACTAGAAAAACATTTTGCTACATGCATCATCATTCACTTTGTCCATCCAGGAACTTTAACTCTAAATGAACCTTTCAGCATTACAAGTATGCTGGTTAATTTTATTGCAATGTTTTGAAAATTATTCGGAACAGCAGTTTTCTATAATTCAGCATCAGGTAATAAAAACCCTGGTGTGTAAGACGGCATAGACATGAAAGAAGCTGAATCATAATCATCAGTTTCCTCATCAAAGCTTTCTTCTCATTCCCTTCACTTGTTACCATTAAACAGATACAGTATATCACAGGAAGATGCTTTAGTGAGCCGTATTTGTGTACTCTTTCTAGATATAGACGGAGAGTTAGAAGAAGTAGAATCTGAGTTTTTTACAGCCCTTCTCATGTTCCTTCTATTTGTACGCTTCACTCCCTGCTCTCTGCTCGCTCTTGTCTGTTTAATTGATGAACCTTTAAATGACCCTGAGTGTGTCGAGCAAGACTATCACTCTTTAACTTTTCCATGTCTCCTTCCCCGGCGTGCGCCGCCGATACCAGCCTGATTGAAATGTCGTTTTTTGCAGGAGCCAGAAGGAGTTGTTAAAGCAGACATGAATTAATGATTGAATTAATTATCGGAGTCACATACCGTACAATTAATTTTGTGGCTTTGCCTGAGTCTTTTTTCATCTCCCTGTCTCTGCGTAGAGAATGTCAAGAAACATTTTCTAATTAATTTATGTGATTATCAGGGATAGTTTCTGGAAGGTCTCCACTTTCAATTTGTGACAGGCTGCAGCAGAGGAGAGAGGGAAGGCTGGGAGAGATGGAGGTGGGAGTGTGAATAAGGGAGCAGCTGTGCTCGCACACACTCACACACACACACACACACACACACACACACACACACACACACACACACACACACATACAATCTTTGAGGTGCGCACACTCGTGCACTTCCGTTTTCTTTTTCACCCAGATATACAGTTTCACATTAGAATTACTCGTTCTCCTTGAGTCATGACTCTCCAGTCAGTGTTGTTTTCCTTTGAAAATGTGTTTGTTTAGATCCAGACTTTTTCAAGTCTACCTTAATATTTAGAGGTGGGAGAGAAAAAAAAAAAGATTGGTCATAATTTTATATTGCCAGAATTGATATATTTGCTTCAACTGAGTCTATGCAGACATAGAAAGAAGTTATCGCTTTTATTGTAGTCAGAGTAACATGGTATGTCATACCCATTAGGTATCCTTCTACCAAAACAAACCTGGCTGCCACGAACCAAAACAAAAACTGGAAAACAGCAGAGGGTCAAATCAGCCAATGCTACAACTGTACAGCACCCAACTGGCAGTAGCTCAGTCTGTAGGGAGTTGGCTTGGGAACCGGAGGGTCACCGGTTCAAGTCCCGACATGGACCAAAAACTGAGTGTGAACTGGTAGCTGGAGAGGTGCCAGTTTACCTCTTGGGCACTGCCGAGGTGCCCCTGAGCAAGGCACCAAACCCCCAACTGCTCGGGGCGCTTGTCTGGAGCAGCCCCCTCACTCTACATCTCTCCATTACTCATGTGTGTGTGTGTTTGTATGCATGTACCATGTATAAGTTAAACAGAGTGAAATTAATTTCCCCACTGTGGACTAATAAAGAGACTTCTTCTTCTTCTTCTTCTATACTGACATTTATGTTATATGCATTCAAATGACCCCAATGGAGCTGACGAGACGTGACTATAACTAACTATAACTCTAACTATACTGAATAAGATTGATTGGATTATATTCACCAGAAGTATAAAACATTGCATGTCCTATATACTGTATATTAAATAGAGATACCACTAATTCGTGAGGTAAATGTCTTAAATCTTTCATTTTTTGGGTTGCTGGAAAATATTTAATAAATAATACCTGACAATAACTGATATATTTGACTTCAGGACATCTCTGACTACATACAGTGCATGCTGAAAATCAAAGATTCTTACTGTATTCATTTAGATATTTTATTTTAGTCCCTAGAAGACTCAACTTTTTCTCATGGTCTAGTGTTGAATAGATAACAAGTATCGCAATACTTAAAATTTGCAATACATATCATATTGGCACCCAGGTATTGTGATAGATCGAGTTGGGAGGGGAATCGTCCCAGTCCTATTAATAATACTGCCACACTATACTCTGTGTATATTGAAAGAGTTATTGGTTATTGGTTCTCTCCATTTCAGCTGTGGAATGCAAGTACATTCCAAGAAAAGTGACAATATCCAAAAGTTCATTCTGTAGACAATTCAACATGTTGTATAATTCATGGCATATTTATACGTTCCTGACACTGATAGTGAAAACAAAGATCATGGGATAGAGGTTGGATTACAGCATGCTACAGGCCCAATAACAAGCCAACTCCCACACCTCTGAATCACTAACCACATCTCACTACCAACAGTTGTTGAGCAATGTGAATAGGTCTGGTGTTGTGCTGATGGGTTTTCCAAAGGATGGAGAAACAGTTGATCATGCAGAGCTTTGTATGAGGTGTTAAGAATGGGGATGCCATCTTTCTACAAAGTTATATAGCTATAGCACATGCAGGAAAATGCTACTCCAAGTAACCACGATGATGTCTTCCCTTCCAAGTGAAATTGGCATCAGTGGGACTGATACATCAGATATTGACTGATATGATTAGGCTGCATCAGAACTAGTTTACTGGTTTATGCTGATTTTATTGAACACGTCTTTGGGACTGTGCACCACTAAATCACAATATTAACTAATATGATAAGGGCCTTAACCCTCTTAGATCCACAATAGATTAAATTGAACTAAATTTAACCTTTTTTTTTTTTTTTTAACCACACAAGAATTGTTAAAAAATGATCAGTAATCACCCCATTAAGACTCCAATACTTTGAGGACCTTGACAGAAAAAGCCATGCTGTGATTTGGTATCAAAAACCTTTTAAGAACCATTTGGAGATTTCTGCAAGAATTAACATTTTTCAGCGACTGGATGGTGAGCATTTCTGTTCTGGTAACTGCTCAGAAACCCCCTTATTGTCAATCGAGCTTGGAAAGCCATCCATCCTCTGATTTATCTAGGTGTCTAGCTTGTGGGTGTAAAGTTTCATGAGGACGTGATTATCCTAGAGGTCACCACAGGTCATTTTATACAGTGAGGTCAAGTTTCCAAAAATGGTGTCACTATATGAAATGGTTACAGTGAGGACTAACATCATCGCACATGAATACAGTTGGGCTCATTGAACTGTCTTAGCTTTCCAGTGATATCAAATTTATGGAATTCCAAGAATTTTTAGGGACCCCATTTTGCAAAAATATTCAAATACATAATTTTTAGAATGGGCGGATTAAAAAAAACTGCATGTGATTATCATAAAGTGGGCATGTCTGTAAAGGGGAGACTTGTGGGTACCCAGAGAACCCATTTACATTCACACATCTGGAGGTCAGAGATCAAGAGAAGTCTGTGAAAATGCCCATGCCAGTTTTTCCTCTCCACAATTTAGTATTATGTAGCCTCCTTACTGACAAGCTAGCATTAGGTTTTCTAGTTGCATATGATATCTGTATCTTCACTTTAGCTCTAAAACTGACCCTGTTACAGCCTCTGAAAGACAGTAAATTTGGTCTGGATCGCCTATGATCCCACTGGCTTCAGGCAGGGTTGTGCCTTATCACAGAGTCTTTAGACCCTGTTGTGAAGGTTTTACCACACAGCAAATTTGGAGCTTTGTAGTATTCTAGCATTCATAAAAGGTACATTTTGAACACATATTGGGACTAATGGGGACTTAATAGGGACCCTCAGCAGCTCAATGGGCCCTGTGGTTAACCACACTATTAGACATTCAGCACCCATTTAACGTGAAATGGGTGTATCCTCTTGAGACAGTGCTCAACAGATTTCATGACTCTGTGCATATTGTATTAGACCATCAACATTTTGACCACAGACAGACCTGATGGAACTGGTTTACATCATTTTAAAACAGTGTGTTGGGAGCACACAGTTTCCCTTCATCTGTCTTGTGACTGGTTGGATAACGTTAGACTCACTTTCTCACACACATCCATACAGAGGCACATTTTTTATAGGCAATGAGTAAAACTGCCCAGCAGCAGTCAGGTGATTGAACTCCAAAATGACGATTTTGCATGTGAATGTCAGCGTTCTTTGCATTGTTGTCTTCAGTGAGGAGGGGGACAGGGGCTCATCTCATCAACAGTAGCCCTGTCACTTGTTCAGTTTTCACCCCCTTCGTCCTCTGAACAGAAAAAAAATGCTTTTAGTTTTCTCACCCCCATTTTATCTTTCTTCGCATATTTGTGAATTTGCATGTTTGCTTCTTGCTCTTTTCTGCTGGTGTATGTATTTTGTAGATAAAAGTTCAGCAGTGCAGTTAAGAGAAATTAGTTGGGTAAACAGTGGTAAATGTCAATGATAAAGTTCTGTTGAAGCTCATCTGATTAGCAGGGCTACGCAGGTGTCTTATCTTGCCTGTGCAACAGAGGGTAAAATGGAAATGATTGCGTGGTCCTGAGCAGTAGATGCCTATCCCAGAAATGTCTATCTGCCGCTGAGCTGAGCCTGCCGGACTCCAGGGACCCAGGGGTGCTGCGTGGAAGATCATGGAGAGAGGCAAGAAAGAGAAAAGGAGGCGCAATCACGTCTTGGTTGTTGTTAGATTGAGGCCTTTTATCAGCCAGCATTATAAATGATGTGAGTTGTCATTAATATGAAAAGCTGGGAAGGACTTGTAAATGCAAATTTTAAACTTAAGAAAGAAGAAGTATGTAAAAATGTATCAATTCCAAAATAGCCCATGAAATAAGGAATAATCCCACAAAATTAATCATATTAACTATAATTAGTAGTTATTCTCAGATGGATATCGCTGTTTGTTGTGTGTAGAGGTGTGTGTGTGTGTGTGTGTGTGTGTATTGTGGCACTGAACAGGGGAGATGGAGACAGACAGACAGAAGAACATGTCAGCCTGCTGTGCCATGCTGCTCCTTTGTATATTTCTCACTGAAGTTTGAAGCCCAAAAAATGGTATTCAGCACAGCCCTAAACAAAACATAATTGATCCATTTCTGGATCAATTAAGTTTCGTTTTTACTAAATTAGCAAGGACAGCACCAAATTAATTGCTTAGTGTTTTGGGGTCTTAAAACTGCAGTGGGTACAATTGGAGAAAATATGATTTTAAAAAGTTGATTTTATAAAACGACAGTAGTGCATGAGACAGGTAATGTCATATCCTTCTGAGTCCTCTGGTGCTCATAATGGCATCAGCAAGATTTCCCAAACTGGAGGAGAACAACCAATCAGAGCCGATCTGGAGTCTAACGTCCAGCTGCCATCTATGAGAACCATCAGTCAATTACTCACGAACTCTGATCAAACAGTCAAACTAATCAAACAATATTCTTTTACTTGTAATGCCTATTTCTCTCCTCAAATGTTTTCAGAAACATCTTGTGGTTACTGTTTGACTGTACAATGACAAAGTTTGTGACCCGGCAGAGCACAGCCGTTAGGAACATTCTCTCTCTGAAATGACCTGTGATTGGTCTCCTGTCATGGGATAGATTTTTGTTAAAGCTTGAATACAGAGCCACGAGGAGACGCAGAAGTCTAGTTTTCTCTCAGGACACTTAAATTAGAAATGGTGAAAGGATATTATGGAATTTTTGCCCAATGATGTCAAAAACTTTTTGCCTACTGCCACGTTAAGTAAGGCAAAATGCTAGGTATGAACACTGAAACCCGCCATCGCTTTGTGAAAAAATGAATCCTCGTAAGTGTTGGAAACATTATATATAACAGATATAATTGAATTTGACATCATGTGTAAACACAGAAGCCCATATTTTCTGATGTTAAAAGAACTAGTGTATTTCTCCTGTGTTCCCCAAGAGGACTAGAGAGAGAGTGGCAACTGGAGGCGTTGGGATTTGTCATTCAGCAGAGGTTAAACCCCACCTATTAGTGTGGGGTCGGAATAGCACACAGATAAAGATTTCCTGTTGTGTGGTGTCAAAAAATCAATAGCTCCGCCGCGATGTGCTCATTTGATATCAACAATAGTCTTTTTAAAAATCAATTAGGCCGGATAGAGGAGAACATCAGTGTTAGGTTACACCTTTCTTTTTTTCTTTATTTCAAAGTGATATCCAACCAAATAGGCTGTTTAAGGCTTCTTGCTCCTATTGGATGAACAGGTATGATATATGCATGGATTCTGCATATGTGACTCCTTGCTCACCGAGCTCAGTTGGCAAGCATGATGTTAAACTTAAGTTCTAAGAATGACAGACACACAAAGTTTATAGATTGACCCCAGAAATGAAAATGAGATCAATAAGAGTTAGGGGTAGGTTAGAATTATGTGGCACGATTCTCCAAATCCACGATTTGATTTGAATTTTGATTTAATCATGCCATTGTTATTGTGACTATGGAGTCTGGATTTGTAAAGATCAACAGATTAGTGGTTTTAGAAATATTACCTTTTATACAGTCAGTTATGAATGGTGACAAACCATCGTTTCCAAAATAAGGACACTTCTGAAGTGTTTTGGGTTTTGGGTAAGGGTACTGTTTGGATTCTTCCCAAAGTTGTGGACAGTTTCTACCATTTCAGCATAATATGACATATCAGTTAAAATAACAGCTCACCTGCAGGTTTAAGTAATTTTCCTTCTAAGTGACTACGGCTGGAGATGTTTCATCTGAAGATGCAACAATTAATTGTTTTTGTTGGTAAAAATAAACCCTTAGCAATGTTTTGTGCCTTGTTGAAAGCTTCACAATTGGGGTCAAAGGTCAAGGGACCCCTTGGAAAATGGCCATGCCAGTGTTAATTCAGAGGAGGTTATCTTTCTGGAAGTCTGCATGATTGATGTTCTTTATTTTAAACTTTTTCTCTTCAAAACACAAAAGATAAACTCATCATAAAGCCATGATGCGATGTTACATTCACTCTTGCAGACTTGAGCCTGTCCAATGAATAACTTCATCAAGGCAGACATAAACATTACAAATTGAAACAAATCAGTCACAAATTAATCAGCATTAAATCTAATATACAATCCCCGTTGCTTTATGATGTTTGACTTCCTAGTTAAGACAACACATAAATGCAAATAATTGCCAGTTAAATACTCTCCACAGTGGGAAAAAAAGTCCTAAAATGGGAGTCTTTTAGTGTTTCTGCTAATTCATGGTGAGCCCAGAGATGAAAGAACAGCTTTTGTGAGAGGGATGAGATGGAGGAATCTACCCATTGTACTGACCAATATGCTAGTTCCCATTAGCCATTTGAGGCTGGCATGAGTGAAACTTGCTGTTCTTCTTGAAGGGGACATATCATGAAAAACTTACTTTTTCA
Organism: Pterois miles; assembly: GCA_947000775.1. Classification (NCBI taxonomy): domain Eukaryota; kingdom Metazoa; phylum Chordata; class Actinopteri; order Perciformes; family Scorpaenidae; genus Pterois; species Pterois miles. Next base: position 1,683,186 of record CAMQGK010000516.1, on the reverse strand, counting down.
GTGCTTGAGCACCTACAAACCCTCCAACTGTGAATAAGATGTGGGCGATACTGGGAATTTTGGTATTGATCTGATACCAAGTAGATACAGGGCTAGTATCGCTGCTACCAATACCGATACCAATACTTTTTACTTGAAATGTCATGATCATTGAATAATTTTGTGATTTTGCCTTTTGTTGGTTGATTATGATTATCCATCCATCGTCAACCGCTTTTCCCGTTAGGGGTCGCGGAGCCGGGGCTGGAGCCGATCCCAGCTGGCTTAGGGCGAAGGCGAGGTTCACCCTGGACAGGTCGCCAGTCCATCGCAGGGCACATAGAGACAGACAACATATAGACAGACAACCATTCACACTCACATTCACACCTACGGGCAATTTAGAGTCATCAATTAACCTAAACAGCACGTCTGTGGACTGTGTGAGGAAGCTGGAGTACCCGGAGAAAACCCACGCTTACACGGGGAGAACATGCAAACTCCACACAGAAGAGCCCCAATATATGTTGTCTGTCTCTATGTGCCCTGCGATGGACTGGCGACCTGGCCAGGGTCAACCCCCCCCCCTTCACGCTCCCCCCCCCCCCCCCCCCCTACCGAGAAAAGCGGTTGACGATGGATGGATGGATAATCATAATTACACCTACGGGCAATTTAGAGTCATCAATTAACCTAAACAGCACGTCTGTGGACTGTGTGAGGAAGCCGGAGTACCCGGAGAAAACCCACGCTTACACGGGGAGAACAACTCCACACAGAAGAGCCCCAAGCCGGAATCGAACCTGCGACCCTCTTGCTGTGAGGCGAGTGTGCTAACCACTGCACCACCGTGCAGCCCTGATTATGATTATGATTATGCTAAAACACAAGACAGATATTTTTGGCAAATAAACAGGTTTTTATAAACTAACTACAATATAGAACAATTAACTAAGTATAAAAATAATACAATAATATAAACAACACAACAGGAAATACTTTAAATTGCACACTGATATTTGTGAAAAATAAAGTCAGTAATAAAGTAACAAAGTTTTTTGTGCAAAATAAGTAAACAAAAGCAACAATGTAACAATAAATAGAAATGTAACAATATAAATAACACAACAGAAAATACTTTACATTGCAGAGAGAGAGAGAGAGAGAGAGAGAGAGAGAGAGAGAGAGAGAGAGAGAGAGAGAGAGAGAGAGAGAGAGAGAGAGAGAGAGAGAGAGAGAGAGAGAGAGAGCTGCACTGTTTGCAAAGACAGACATGCAGAGAAGCTGCGCTGAACTGTTATTTGCTAGATGTATAGACGAGAAACTGCAACAAAAGTATCAATCTCATCACCCTAGTATCGATCCGATACCGATACGAACCTGAGTATCGATACTATCGATATTTCGGTTGATACGTCCAGCCTAGAATGAAAATCAGTCAAATCAGTCAATTTTTTTGTGGGCTGCCTAGATCAGAAAGATCAGTTCAACAAGCTATTCAGGTTTGGCTCCTCTTCCTATGTTACATGCAGGCTCATTAGAATAAACCACCTACAGCTTGAAAACTACATTTTTTCTCAGAAGCCAAGCAGAGCAGACTGGGCTTTTTTTGGTAGGGAGATTTAGAGACAGGTGCTAAAATACAATGACAAAAATAGTGTTTTTTGGGCAATAAAGCATGTAAACACTCTAGTAGAAACCCAAAATACAAGTATGAACCTGAAAATGAGCATGATACAGACTTTGAATTTTCTCAGTGATGTCTGCAATAGATGAGTAAGTGACGTTTCGAGCACAAGATCTTCCTCAGACTTGATAAATATGCACAGAGATGTCATCGTAAATGGTAAGTGCTCTGATCACATGATAGAAACATGGTACCGCCACTGACCCAAATATCCCACATATAATCATATGTATATATGTATATCACGCAAAACTCATATACAGTATACAACAATATATACAAAAATTCATATACAAACGTTTATAAATTGATAATATTGGTATAAGTACCTCTCAGCTCATAAGAAATCAAGCCCATGGCTGTCATACTTTCTATATGGCTAGAATGAAAAAGAGGTGTCTCTATATCCAAAAAATAGGTTGTTTCTCAAACATATATAAGAATAGAACAGAATATAATAGAGTAGACTATTAATCCCACAGTGGGGGGATTTGCTTATTACAGCAGCACATTTACAAAAAACACACCCAAGTGTACATAAAAATATACGGAAAAATACAGGCAAATATACAGGAAAATAAACAGATATACAGAGTATATACAAATAAACAGGAAATATAAACTAATATACAGGAAGATTACCCTTAAAAAGGAAAACAAAAGAATAAAGAAGATTGATCAGAAAATCTTGGAAACTAAATTCACAGGATGGAGTATATTCTTTTATACGTATATATATTATATATAAAAGTATATATATAGATATTGCACATGTATTTCACAGTAGTGTGAAGAGTTAGCGGTATTGCACAACCTCTATAAGAGCAGGAATCTATACACATAAGCCCATGAATATAAAGTGAGGGAGGGACCAGCAGCTATAACTGGAGTCAGTGTACACAGTGTAGCACAAGATCAGATTATTTCACATTATGCATATACCCATCATAGAAAAAGGCCATAATATGTGAAAAAAGAAAAGAAAGGACCACAATATCACTTACAGTGAAGAGTTCAGTTAATGTCCTGGACCAATATAATTAATGCTGCTCTGGTCTCTCGGCTGTCTGACACCTTCAGCTCTGTAACCACCCCCACCACCACACACACACACACACACACACACACACACACACACACACGTGTCAGTTAATTGCGTTAGTCATTTCATTAATGGCGGACTGATTGTTTTATTGTGTTGGCTCGTCAAAGAGGCCTGGACGCCCCAGTGGCTGCTGAAGCGTCCGTATTGATAAGCCTTTGTGTGTATGTGGGAGTAGCTGGTGACAGGGTGTACACAGTGTGTGTTTGACTGCACAGTGTAAGCGTGACATTGTGTGTATCAGAGCTTAATGAATGAAGCAGTGTGGTGGATACTGTGGAGCTGGTTGGTGTTAGACATCCAACCTTGTGTTTGTGGGAATGGGTCATCTAGCACTGACTGCAAGAAGGAAGTGTGTGTGTGTGTGTGTGTGTGTGTGTGTGTGTGTGTGTGTGTGTGTGTGTGTGTGTGTGTGTGTGTGTGTGTGTGTGTGTGTTTGCGTGTGCGTGCACAGTACAGTACACAACAGCGATGGGGGTAGTACCATACGGAGCAGTGAGGCTAGTGGCAGCCAATGCAGCCATATTGATAAGGAGCGCTGGGTTATTATGCAGGTCTGTGGTGGGCAGGAGGTAATTAACAGGGATTAGGATTGTTGGAGGCATCATGTTACCCCAGTGAACACAGTTTATAACCTGCTGGGATTAGCAAGCAGCACTCATTAGTGGAAGTGCAAAGATAGTACTTTCTCTACCAGTATGACTAAAGGTAGTACTTTATTAAACAACTACTTGATCTACAGTCATTGATGCTGCCTCAGTTAACCAGTTAAACTCCATCATTTGCATTTGCAATTACATATACGATAGATGGGGGTAAGATGACCGTCTCCCCATGTGTTATGTAATATTAATGTCATTTATGTTGCAGTTAAAGTAAGAGCAACATCAAAATTAGAAAATAAAATGAATGTTATGTTATGAATACCAAGTTTGGATGGATCAAAATGACTCAGGAGGCAAGAGCCCTCCGAGGGCATCTTCCCAGAGTCGTCATGATTTAATTACCCTTTAAATGTGTTAAATGTGTTTACTTGAAGCTGCAGTGGGTGGAAATGGAACAACTATGATTTAGAAAAGGCATTGTTATAAAACAGTCACTATATCTTGACAGTAGTGCATGAGACAGGTAATATGAAAAAAATCACATACCTCTGTGTCCTCCAGTACTCCTAATGGCATCTGCAAGATTTCATAGACCGGAGAAAACAACCACTCTGCCATGCAGCTTCCAGCTATGAGCTGGCTGTCAGTCACTTGCAAACTCTGATTAAACAGTCACACTAGGCAGTGCTGATCAAATATGATAAGATAAGATAAGATGAACCTTTATTAATCCCCAGAGGGAAATCCGGGAATAAATATGAATTAATATTCTGTTACTGTAATGACTATTTCTCTCCTCAAATGTTTTCAGAAACATCTTTTAGATACTGTACAGCTGTAAAATGAGAAAGTTTGTGATCTGGCAGCCATCTGGCAGAGATCTGTTGAGGAAATGCCAAGCACTGCACACCAGCCGGAGTACAGCCAATAGGAACACTCTCATTGCAATGGCATGTGATTGGCCAAACGACGTGTTTGATTTAACTATTGGCACACTTACATGAATGAATATGATGCAACAGGCCATGAAAGGAATAGGATAATATATGTTCAGCCTTAATATCTGACAAACTAATGTTTGTGTTGGGCTTGTTTATAAGTTAATATCTGTGTTGGCTCACTGGGGTCAAAACCTTGCACTGTTTCACAATGAGGGTCAATTGAGCTGGTCAGGCTGATAAGAGTACCATGTGGTGAAGATTGGCCAATGTTACGGAGGCAGACTGGACATTGATGGACTGCTGAGATATGGAGGGTCAGAGGCCTCATGGGACAGGAGATAGGATACTAGCTGGACAGACGCTGGACTTCAGACTCTGTAGCCAGCAGGTTAGACTGTCTGAGGAGTCATGTTTGGGTTGGTGCTTGACCTGGGACTGAAATCTGACACCTACCCAACTTGAACCTAGAACTTTTGTGTCCAAAGCCCAACAGAATTTGAGATCTATTGTGTCAAAAGTCCAGACCCCAACAACACAGATATATCCTTTTTAATTTGGTGTATTCTAACAAGCATGTGAGACTGTCTTCAAAAATATTTGTGAAATTGAGCTCCACCCAAAACCTGAGTCATTCAGTTAAAACTTCAGCGCAACCTGACCTAAGCACAATAGATCAGGTCAGCTCTTGTTGCGTCTGGCATCAATGTCATGCTCTCATGTGCACCGGAGCAAGAGACTGAAAAAGTAGGGCTGGTTACAGTGTGACGTACAGTATACCATGACTGGTAAACAAAGTGTACCTGTACCTGTTCAGAAAGTGATACAATTGCAAGCACTTAAAGCTGCAGTGAGTAGAAAGGGAGCAAATATGATTAAAAAAAGTTATTTTTTACAAAACTATAGCCTGACAGTAGTGCATGAGACAGGTAGTCTGAAAAAAAATCATGTGTCTCTGTGTCCTCCGGTGTTCTCCGTTGCTCCTAATGGTAGGACTTGACTTCCAAACATTCAGTCAGAGCACAGCTGGAGTCTGCCATCCAGCTGCTGTCAATGAGCAGCGGTCAGTCACTCACAAACTCTGATCAAACGTAAACTAGGCAGCGCTGATCAAATATGAATCGACATTCTGTTACTGTAATGCCTATTTCTCTCCTCAAATGTTTTCAGAAACATCTTGTAGTTACTATTTAGCTGTAAAATGAGAAAGTTTGTGACCCAGCAGCCATGTTGAGATCAGTTGAGGAAATACCAGGTACCGTCCACCAGCTGGAGCACAGCCAATAGGAACGCTTTCTCTCTGAAATGACCTGTGACTGGTCAAAATCTCCCATCACTGGCTAGATTTTTTTAAAGCGTGAAAACGGAGCCATGAGGAGGTGCAGAAGTCTTGAAAAGTTGAATTACGATATGCTGAAAGGTTATTATGGAATCTTTGCCCAATGATGCCAAAATATTCTGTGGTTTAATGAAGCACATAAAATCATTTTTGGTTGGTCCTAATAAAACAGATACTATCAGGTTCAACTGTAAAATTTATTGTGAACGGTGTCAATGCAACCTAGAGCTGTGAGTTAAGGGAAATATAACACTTCCTATGTGATTTTGCCACAACAGCGAAGCAATATTTTCAACCTCTATTGGACTAATTTTAGTGAATTGATGTCTACTTCTCACTGCCTTGTGCCCCTTCTACTTTTTTCCCTCAAACCACACTACTTCCTGCTCCCTCCTCTCCTCCATAACCCTAACACCCCCCTACCCCCCACCCCTCACACCACCACCTCCTCCTCCAAACCCCCACCTCCCACTGGCTGTGGGAAAGCCATTTTATCAGCGTCTGTCCGTTGTTCTCTGGTGGGGATAGATACAGAGAAGATAGATGAGTGTTTTGACATGGAGAGTGTTAGACAAACACTCTTATCAGGCCCGCCACTTTAGACCGACCCCCTGAAACAGTCGCCTGAACCATGGACGAGATGAGAAGGGGAGGGGAGGGAGGTGGGAAGAGAGGAGAGAAGGGGAAGCAGATTTTGAATGCATTTTGATCAGACAGAGGAGTTGGACGGTCAGAAAGCTTCCCACTGCAACACTCACTGTTGCTCAAACTTGTTCATTTATTCTCAGATGTGCAAAAAGTTCTCTTCTGAACTGCAGACTGCTGCTCCTACTGCACTCAGAGCTGTCTCTTCGGTTTTTAAATAGATGGATCAGTCCCCCATGCCTCCCAGCTAACTGGCTCTATCTGGGCTGCAGCAGGCTCAAACCACAGCCTCACTGCCACCCTTCTATAGTTATCAATTTGAGGAAGTACACAACAAGTTTCCCCTGTTTGAACTGGCCAGGAAAAAAGTGCTCAGCTTGTATCAAAAACTCCCCCTGCTGTTGATCTGTTGACAGTTTTTGCTGTATAGTCTGAACTGCTGCAAGGGTTCAGGTCAAGTTCAAGCCACATGCTTAAGGTATGTGGTCTCTGCTAAATGCTATGGGTCATGTTTCAACCTGTTGGAGTTTTGAAGGCCATACTATACCATAGTTTTCCAATACTTGGTATCTACTAATCAGTATGTTGATGCTGTAAGCATTCCCAAAAGGGCAAAATATCTAAAAGTAAAATGGTATTGGTAAAAGTGAGTTCAGACTGTATATGAAATAGAAATTTAAAATGATGTGACGTGTGAAATGCTTACTCATGTTGACATAAAGACGGTCATTATTGAAATGGTCTCTTCATCATATTTGTCATTAATGGCCCTCTGGAGTCCTCCAGTGCTCCTAATGGCATCTGCAAGATTTCACAGACTGGAGAAAAACAACCTATCAAAGCCGAGCTGGAATCTGCCGTCTATGAGCAGCTGTCCATCACTCAGACTCCGGCCAAATCAAATATGAATCAATACTCAGTTACTTAATGAGTATTTCTTGCACAGATGTTTTCAGAAACATCTTGTAGTTATTGTTTTATTGTTATTGTTTGCAGCCATGTTGAGATCTGTTGAGGAAATACCAAAGCACCATCCACCTGCCAGAGCACAGCCAATAGGAACGCTTTCTCTGAAATGACCTGTGATTGGTCAAGTCTCCTGTCACAGGCTAGATTTAAACACACACACACACACACACACACACACACACACACACACAGAGTCATGAGGAGGTGCAGAAGTCCAGTTTTCTCTCAGAACACTTGAATTACAATATGCTGAAAGATTATTATGGAATTTTTGCCTAATGATGCTGAAAAATCTCTGCCTACTGAAGCTTTAACATATGTATATACAGTATTTGCCCCTACAGGTGGTTTATATCAGCTTCCCTGATGTTAACCGCTCCTCTCTTCTCTCCTTCCTCTAGATGACCTAGAGTTAAATGAAGAAGGTGGTGAGAGCAGGGTGGTGGCTGGCAGGGACCTCGATCCAGACATAACATGGGGCCCCTACCCAGGAATCCTCAAAAAAGAGGGCAGCACAGATGATCAGGAGACAGAGGTAAGAGCTTTGATGTAGTCACTGTCCAGTAACCACCAGCAAATATTCTTCCATGGTTATGAGAGTGACATATTGCAAGTGTTTATTGATTCTGTTATTACAGAGGAGCTCTTAAATTGAATGATCATTCTAATCATTCTAAAGTAACATCATTGTAAACATGATGAAATACCCATAGGTTTGAATTCTGATCTTAAATTTAAAGTACAATTTTGTCCAATCAAATTCAGGTACACTAATTAGGCTACAAGTTGTTGTTGAATTTCTGAATTTTGAGATGTTTCTCTGTTTGGGCTTTTCTTGCATCGCAATTCATGTCAAGTGTGAAAACGACTAGAAGACTATGGGTATTCTAAAGCATGATAATTTGTTATTCTTCATTATGAT